>JAHWFP010140956.1:0-42441 GCA_023313725.1 Lithobius niger | reverse complement strand
ATAAGCACCTGATAAACACTCTTGATCGTAGTGATAAGGGCCTGATAAGCTTTTTTGAGGACAGCGATCAGCGTTTCGTCATTGACTGAAACAGTTTGTGTTCCCATTGGCTAAAAAACAATTTAAGACGACATATTTTCTGTTTATTAATTTGTCTTTTTCTTCGCCTGGTATAAAAAAATGTTGAGTCCTCATTTAATGGCCTTTCTGATCGTTCTTGCACCTTCTACTAAAATCCACACTGCACGGTATGACCGACACTGCCTTGCTCTATCTAACACTTCTGTCCGGTGTTGGTTGATGGCACACTCCAGTTGTCCAGTCGGATAGAATGAGATGCTGTCCACCGTTTCTTCGTGAGATGATTTCTGGATTATTACAATATCATCAGAGTACAACATTACGATGTTAGCAATTTCGGCAATCAAGCAATTAGCTAAGAAAGTTAGCAGACACCCATCTTTCTTAAGCTAGGAATGAATGACACAGACAAACTGACGAGTGATTAAACAGGACGCTAAGCCAAATGGGCTCAAGAAGGGTTAAATAAATACAGATGCAAACCTATTTACGTTGCCTTTTGGACTTATGTGTCAGACTGCCTGAGCGGGAATTGAACCCATGACCTTTGAGATCAAACGCCGACGTCCTAACACTGAGCCATACTGACACGGCCTATGGACACTATGGTTGAGCGGTAGGACCTCGGAATTTGGTTTCAGCGGTCGTGGGTTCAACTCCCCACTCAGGCAGTTGAACATTTAAGTCCAAAAGGCAACGTAAATAGGTTTGCATCCGTATTTATTCAACGGACCAATGGACGGACGCGATAAACAAACCGAAGTGATAAGCATTCATTCTTAAGGAATCGTGCTAATTACCAAATACACTATATTAAACAGTTTAAAACAAGTGTATTTTTCTTTGCCCAATTGATCACGTGGTTACACCTCGCAATTTTAAATACTTAAAATTAAGATTCGTTTTCTATCAAAATAATACTGCCTAAATTTTGCCAATTCTTCTGTTAATGAATAATCCTATGATTGTAGACAAAACTATAGGCCTGCGTCAACAAATTTCGATTTTTTTTTTTTTACGTAAGTTATCACGCTCTCATAAGGATGGACAGAGTGAAGCACTTCTTAATGTGTCCTGTACTTTCAGTTAAGGCTGAAAAAAGTTCAAAATTTGCGAGGCTTGAATTGAACTTTTGTCAGACTTGGTACATACTTAATACGTCAGTTAAAGAGAAATCGGCTTGCTTTAATTTTAAGGGGAGCAGTTGTTAAGCTATGCCCTTCTGCTATTAGAGGTTGGCATAATGTATTTATAGCTTTTAAATTTATGCCAGAATGGGAGGCATTAAACTCATTTTCGTCGACAAAACCTTAGAAAAAAATAAACTTAGTTTTTATGCCGAAAGGCCCAAGGCCAAATGAGCCATGAAAGCTCTTCAAACTTCCCGTTTTAATTCTCTCTATATAATCACCTTAATAACTAGTAATATAAGGAAATTTAGTAAGTAGTTAACATAGAATCCCATTTGTTGGGGACTTTTGGAACCGTCCAATTTGAGGATTTTACTGCAAAAATAATTTAAGGCAAAAATAGAACCATTACTGTGCGTATTTTTTAAATTCATATTTTGGTTAATTATATGATCAAAAAATTTTGAATAATTTTGCAGTTTATTTGTTAGTAGCCTATAAAAAAAAAAAAACGTGGGAAATTTGGGAAGACTATGCATGACTTGTGCTAGAGCAGCAGTGGCGCTGCTGTTAAGGACGCTAAAAATTAAGTGGTTCTCAAGAGTGGTACTAGAACAAAAATTGATGCGAGCGGACGGTGTTTTTTTGTGTGTTTTATTCGTGATTTTACAAATGTGGGCGATGGGTTTTTTTTTCACCAAACAAAACGAAATCAGAGCTTACTTTTTGTTGTGTAGTACAATATTTATATTTTAATGCCAGGACTGCGTGCAAAAGTTGCACATTTTATCCAAGTTTTCAGTAGTGACATGCCTCTGAACTACCCTAAGATTCATTTCGAGTCAATCATGTGAATGGACCAAAGGTCTGATGTGGTCATCGGCTCCAGGAAATATTTGGTGAAAGTGCAGATGCGCGACCGGAAATTTTTTTTTACACACTGTTACACAAAACGTTTCATGTCCTAAGAAAAAAAAAACCATGCGTGTGCTCCTGAGAACCACTTAGTTAATTTTTAGCGGCCTAACGAATAATGAGAATAATTCAGCGGATAATTACTTTTCAAAGCTGTTGAAGTAATTGTGTTAGTACGAAAAAAAAAATGAATATCACGGTTACGTTGTAAATAAATAAATTTTTCCCTAACTTATTGCGGGTAGTTGGCATTGAAAAACTTGCCACGCCGAAGAAGAAATGCAACCTCCTGTAAACTGAGCTGTTTCGAGTTTCGCCGTCCTCACATCCACGACGAGAATAAGAAACACATGACAAAGGTGTTGCTATATGTTTCAAAACTGAGCCAAACAGGAAAGCCAACCAAGAGGAATGTACCTTTAAAGAAACTAGTTACAGATACAAAGTACCTCAGGTTTTACGCGACTATGGGGAAAAAAAACACAGAGCTTATAAAATGATAAATTATTTAATAATATCCCTGACGACTTAATGAATCCGTTTAGCTTTGGGCAAGTAAAAAAATTAATTAAAACGTGGTTTTAACAGGTATAAATTTGTACAGTTGTAAATAATTGTCTTTTTTGTCTGTTAATTGTGCATGTACTAGTATTTTGACTGGTTGTATATTAAAAAAAAACTTTTTGTGCTGTAGCTTACCTTTCTTTGATTTGTTGTAATTTAGCACATACATGTTGAGTTAAAGTGTGTAGGTTAAATTTTACAATGCTAAGTGTTACAATTTTCTTTGTAATCGACTCGGCAAGACAAGCTCATGTAAAACTTACGTTTTTTTAAGGTACAAACATATTTTATATACAGGATGGTTCACAAAAAAACTGAAGACCCAACATTTTTTAAGTCCAACTTTTCTAGTTAGCACCCGTCAGTACCAGGAGAGGACAAAATCAAATCTAATGAAACGGGAAGATTTCTTTCTGTCCTCTCCTGGTTCTGAGGGGTGCTAACTAGAAAAGTTGGACTTAGAAAATGTTGGGTCTTCAGTTTTTTGTGAACCACCCTGCATATGTTCATGTCTGAATCCAGCATAATTTCGACATTTATTTATTTATTTATTTATTTATTTTGACATTTGTCGACAGTATATTTGTTTGTCCTCAAAAAAACAAAACCAAGGTAAATATTTTCTGTGACAACAACAAACATAATCAAAGAAAAATAGGCTACTTAATAACAATAACAACGTTTCAATGATAACAAAATTTGTTAAAGGTCGGTGGTCGACGTCGAGAACGACAAGAAAGACAGGGGTCAGTGTAGCAAGTTCTTAGTCAAAATCTACGTTATTTTCCCGCATACGTTATTATTTCGACATGAACTTGTCTGGTCGAGTAAATTACGAAGAAAATTGTAACATTTTGCATTGTAATATTTAACCAACACAATTTAACTCAACATGTCTATAGCATATTTATTTCTGTCGTATCGTGGCAAGAAGCTAGGCTTAACAGTTGACGTTACTCAAGTAATGAAAGCCAGGTTCGAATTAGGATCGACTTTTAAGAGCCCTTTACGTGAAGTTCAGCTGCTGTTTTTCACATTGAATTGCCGTGTGCAGGATGCTGACACTAAACAGACATAGCCATACAAGGAACCAATTTTGTGAGGCGGAATCGAATGGCGAAGGCTGGCATCCACGTAATTCTGGTCGAAAAGCGTCTCACTGGGCAAATACGAGGCCTATTTTTACACTCCTAAAACCGGCAAAAAAAAAACTGGGTTATCCCCTCATTAGCCTTGGGCATTACCCCGTCTGGGCGTTGAGTAGACACTACCCCTTCTCTACACGCCCCCCCCCCCAACTGCTTTCATTTGCACCTCAACGTCATAGTCTGTGCCTACAGCGATTTCCAGTGACGTCATATCATCAGCTGGTGGTCCGACCGGTCTCCAAGCACGGACGAGCGTAGTGAAGAGTCGGGAGGGGGGGGGGGTGGTAGCTGTTAGCTATTGGCTAGGGCAACGAACTGACTGAGCACCCATATTTTCACTTCTTCCCCTCTTGTGTCCCAATCCCCCTTCGTGTCTCCCCCTCAGGCAGTGCTTTTCTTTAGCCCCAGGCTTTATTGGCGTTCAGCCAAGGGTGACTGTTCCCACAGGTGCACCGTTACGTGTCGTCCTCCCTCCCCCTTACCTCCACCTGTTAGATCGAACGCGTAAAGGGGAGACGCCCCTTTTTACCCCTATTTCAATACCCCTCATCTAACAACATATTGTCCTTTTGCTCAAGGTACCTACCTGTGGATTCCAAAGGAATCCCTTTTTCTCTTGTGTGTTCAACCATGCATGCTCCATATCTTTTAAGAAATAGGATATTATTCTAACTTTTTTTTTTTTTGCCATTTTTCACGTCGCTCGGTTCCCCGGTGTTAATATCGATACTTGAGAATTCCGCCAGGTGTCGGGTCGCTTGCTAAAAATGCAAAGTAACCTTGAACGGCATGTGAGAGCATTTGACAGGTTTCAATCTGTTGATATTTCTCTGCGTAACGTGATAGCAATTCACAGATTATATCTACAGAATGCGTTTCCGGCAATGAAAGAGTTGCAAGACTGCACGAAATTCAAGAATGAGCCGTACATTAGAAAAATACGGTAATTCCCACAAAAGGGAATCACAAACCACTTTTATTTTGCACACCCCCGTTGTCATTCGCCGTTAAAAAAAAAAACAATAATATGCAGAGAGAATCATCTCTCTTTTTAAGAACCCTCTCCACAACCAAATATGGATGGACCCCTTAAATTTTCTTGACCAGTGCGTTTCCACGGCTCAAACATTTATTTGATAGTGTCGAGGAACGTAACATTTATCAGAAAGTTCGAAAATGAGTAGTACCATGTAATCGAACAAACAAACTACGGTATTTTTTTTCATGTAGTTTGCCACTTATTTATCGACATTTCTACTGGCATTCTAAAATTAATGAATTTCACAGACGAACGGACCAATCAGGTGTAGGAGTTGATTTGGGGTGTGAAAAAGGAGTTGTTGGCTGTTATTGAAAATCTTTGTAAAGTAAATTAAGAAAATGTGTGCACCGAAAAAAGTAAAAAAAACTTATAAAACGGTTTATAAAAGAAATCAGTGGTGAAAATGCTTATAAAGAATGTTGAATTGCGTCGTGTTGGAAGCAACTAAAACAGAAGAAGGATGAAGACATTTCAATCGTTGATATTTCTGTAAGAGAAACAGGATTGCTCTTTTGGTTGTCTAAGTTTCAGGTCGTGACCCTGCAGACAAACATTTTTGGTTGAATTAAAAAAAAAGGAGTAACAGGGACACCGAGTATGCAAAATTTGACATTATGTTATAGTAGCATGGACAGACATCTCCTGAGAGGGCAGGGGCAATTTTCAGTGAAAGGGCACGCTGAGGCATATTTTTCTGGAGACTTTTTTTGGGGCTTGTTACGTACTTTTTTTTTTACTATTTTTGGCCCCTCTCTTGGGTTTCCTAGCTTTCCTTTTGCTCTTTTTTCTCCTCGCTGTGCCATCAGCATTTTTTAATGCAGAAGAGCAAAATATGGCATGTTTTTCTTTCAAAAGGGCAAAAAAGAGCATTTTTAACTAAAAGGGCATGGGCAATGCTATCCCCCCCCCCCCTTCCCGGTCTGTGCACGCCACTGTTATATTATTATAAAGGCCCATTAACATGTGTTTTAAAATAGACACAGTTTAGGCACACCTACAAAAGTTTTTAGAACTTTTTACCTTAAAAACACATAAAAGTGTTTTACAAATAGTACGTTTATATTTATATAGCAAGGACATAAGCCTGACCTTTTCCATTTTACATGGATTGACCGACTTGGGGAGCAACCGTTTCTTTTCATTAAGGGAAGGAAATTGGATAAGGGATCATATCCTTAAATTAATAGTAAAGACTAGTAAGAGAGATTGTCGTAGGTTTTTCTTTTCTAATCGGGGCTCTGGAATGCTCTTCCTGTTTATGTTGTCATGACACCAACACTTGCTACCTTTAAAAAGATGCTAAATAATGTTGATCTCACCAGATATATAAGTTTTCGTAGTTTTTAAGACAATGGTATCAACCTGCTATTATTTGTTGTAAATAAATTTGCTAATTTTAATTTAGGCAGGGTATAAGTGGGAAATCCTAGCCACTCTCCGTCCTTTTACGCTATGATTGCAAAAAATGATTTATTATAATTATTATTATAGTGTTTCACGCATGAAGTGCGTTTAAAATAAATCACTAGCGTTTAATTTGCAACATTTCATAAACACGTGCCTAAAACACATGAAGCGACAAAACTGTTTAAAATAAAACAGTAGTGTTTTATTACAACGCATATGTTTTTGAAAAATGTGTTTAACAAAAACGCTTGTTTATCATGTGTTGTAAAATAAACATTACTGTTTTATTTCAAACACTTCCGTCGCTATACTTGTTGCAAGTATGTGTTTATAAAGTGTTGCAAATTGAACGCTAGTACCTTATTTTAAATGTATTTGACGTTTGCATGTAGAAGATACGATGATTGCAGATAAGGAACAACAATTTAATGGGATGAGCACACAGTTGTGTATTTAGGGCGTTTCGATTATATTATTGCTAATTCTAATTTTGTCATTGCTGGAATTTATTTTCTTTCCCCCTTTGTTTCTTCTTCCGAAAAAAAAAAACTTTCCTGCCATATCCAGTGGAAATGATTTTCCTTCTCCGAAATCCAGGTGGCAATTTCGCCGATGTGGTAGGAAGCCTATGGGCTTATTCAGGGAAGAGTATTTTCCTTATACGGCATGACAACAAAATGTATTACATGTTGCTCAATTTTGTTGGACGTTTCTTCTCCTGAGAGCCAAACAATAGTGTAAATTCGCCATAAAAGAAAAATATAGTTCTTTTTTGGATTATAAATTGGCTTAATTTCCTAGCCGATTGTTGCTACCCCACATGCTTCGCTGTAGTACAGTGAAGCCACTCGCCCTGATAGCGATTAAAGCTGGCACACTGTTTTATTCGAAATGGGTCTCTTGTCTGCTTTTTTTCATGATCATTTTGCTTAGGCTATTTAATTTTCTCTTTATTGTTGTTCTTTTATAAATCACATCGAGGCAAATTAACAAAGCCATTCATACACAGATTCGCATCAGCTTAAATTGTCAAAAATATGGTGTAAAGTGTTTTCAGCTCGAACCAGCCATATCACTGGCATGAGGCCTTTATCTCCATGTCCGTTCCTTCGTTAACAAAAATATGGTTTTTGGTATTTTAGCGACTTTTAACTCGTTCAACCCTTGCGTAAGAAATCGGCAAAAAAATCTGCAAAAAATGATATTTTGGGGGAGGAAAACGTGAAAACATTGTTGAGAGAGGAATCTGTATGTATCTTTTATTGGGGCTAGAACACAGGTACTGGTGGGTAAGATTCAATATTTGGGAAGGGCTGTAAGAGGGGGGGGGCTGTAGGAGGGGAGAGGGATTAAATATAAAATTCATTACTTTAAAAACCCAATATTTCCACTTTGACTTTCAAAAGATTGGTATAGGGCACCAACGTTTGTTCACGAAATGACCTTGTGTTGTGGTCAGAATAATAAAAAAAAAGTAGAAGTACCTGACCTTGGTAGCACCACAATTTTCTAGTTTATACTAAAAAGTTCGTCCGGAACAAAATGCAATTTGGAATTCTTACAGAATAACGCAACTTAATCGTTAAAATGATTTGAAAAAAGAAAGAAAAAAGAACGAAACTGCAACTTTATAATGGGATCCCAGGATATCCGAGAATCCAATAGATCGCCCCTATCGTTCATAATCAAACAACGTTCACTTTGATTTGATGTATACCCGTTTCGCCGAAAATTAAGCTCTAATTAAAATTTGGCGAAAGGGGAATTCCCGTTTTGCCGAATCCCGTATCGCCGAATAACATTATTCGTGTAAAATATGACATTGGAGAAGTTAAAGATACATTCTACTTGAAAGGATTTGTGATTAGTTGCGATTTCTGATGTTATATGTTTAGCCGCAGCGAGCGCGGCACGTAATTTTGAAAATAAATTTTTCGCCGAAACGGACCGAAAATTGAGACAATTAAAATTCGGCGAAACGGTCATACACCCAAACAGCAAACATCCTTCAGGCTTAACGAAAGAAATCTAAACCCTATTTATTAAAAATTAACAGGTTCCACCCACTTCAATTCTTGAGAGCCTATTACCCTTCCTCCCCCAGGATGCCTTGTAAGTACGAGACATGTTGAATGCGGATACAATTTTCAGTTGTCAGATAAAGAAATTGTGGAATACCCATATATCTTCTGTTGTTTCCTGCATGCACCGCTGTGAAGGGTCGCCACTATCGCCACGTCACGATGGCTAACGATCATCTGCTTCTATATATTTCTTTAGCACGTGACAAGCTAACCAAAAACTTGAACCTCTCTCTCTTTCCCGCCCGTCCCACCAAACCACACTAACTTGGAGCGTGGCCGAGCAAGCATTTAGGAATTCCCCAAGCGTTCCAAGTGCTTTTTTTGGCAGTTGAAATACAGGAATGGGCGTGGGCACGTCAGGTGACTGAGGGTTTTACAGGTTGTGCAATGCCCCACTTCTTGAGCAGCTAACCCCCTCTAACCCCTTTTTTAACTGCCCAAACAGACATAAATAGTCAACTCACGTCCGGCGGGGGGCTTAGCGGAAAAGAAAAAGGGCCATTGAACCAAAGTGTATACGTACTTTGGAATTTTAGTAAGCTACAAGTAGGTTTTAAACCGTTAGGCCCACATTCTAAAGACGTTGTGCATTACCTATACTGCACAACAGTGGGTAATGGCATTGCGCAGATTGTGTATTGGCACAAACTGGGGTGCAGTCGGTAAGTGCCCCCCCCCCCCCAATAATTAACTGAAGAGGGCTCGGGGCGTAAAAAAGGTTACCCAAGTTCATTTTAAAATAATAATTTTTGAGTTTTAATTAGTTATCCCGTAAAAGGGGCATGCATCTGTAAAATTTGGTACCTGTCTCCTTCAAGAAGTGTAGAGATGTCTGTAGGCTAGCTTTAGTTAGTTGCTTTGGTAGGTTATAGAATAAAATAACTACCGAAATAAAATTATGTCAACATTTGTAAAATTACCAAAAAGGAACACCAGGAATGGAACAAGAAATAAATAAAAAAGTTGGAGACACTGAAGAAAAAAATCAAAGTAATTCTAATTTTGTGAGCGGGTTTACTGTAACTATCAAAGATGACCTTAAAATGGCGTTAAGGCGGAATTCACGTTATGGCAACACACGATTTAATTTTCTAACCATGGACGTAAGGCATGTTATAGTTATTATTGGTAACATGAGTGGAGAAAGGCCCGTGGTGCCTCGTGCTCGATTGTGGCATGCCAAAGATCTGGGGTTTCTGCTTGGATTTCTCCAGCTAAATTGTGCCTATCAATCGTCGTGGGGCAGATAACCCAGTTTAGGTTCGTGCTCCCTAGAAGCAAACAACAAAAACACAAAAAAACATCCAATCGTTGGTGAATTTCATGTTTTTATAAGTTAAAAAGAACAAAAAGGGTAAGCAAAGCAAAATGATTTAAAGTCCTTTTCTACTACTGTAGATTATCTCGCACTGTAGAGAGACAAGTTTGCTAGGAAATTCTTACGATCTTTTACGTACCCCAATCACGAACACATTTCAAGGGGCAAATGAATTTGCGTTTTTTGGTATGTATTTACAACCTTTATTTTTTATTTATTATATTTGTAGTACTACAGTTAATTACTTATTATGAGAGCTAGAAAAAATAATTTGGCACCCTTATTAGTCATATTTAGGGATAACCCGCTCCTTACGTCCCTCTCCCTCCATATAGCACAGCCCTGCATGAAACAGTCGTTAACTATTCGGCTACCGTGGTGCTCCCTCTACGCGCCCCCTCTTCCAACATCTCATTTTTCAAATTGTCTGTGTTCACAGTGTAAATTATTCAATCATGTACATACCAAGTTGATTGATTTTAAACCAAGTCACAGTCCCACATTGGAACGGACTGGTTGAGACAGCTAGTTGGTGATTGCTGTTTGGGGCGAAACGTGCCACACAGGCAGTCACCATAAAGGCCAGCTATCCGCCCCAGCGACCCATTTGGAGTTGCATTGACAAAGTTTGAAGATGGCTTTCTGAGCTGTCGTGACGTCTTTTATAGATCCCAAAATTATCAGTGTGTGGGTATAATGGACAAAAACGTGCCCGTTCCCGTTTTTTCCGTGTTGAACACTGAGAGGCCCACATATTTGCCCGTTATTATCTGTCCAGCATAATGCGGACCACGCTCACTATCAAAACCGAAACCTGTGTAGCTTGTTGCTGTTCAATCCCATAATACTTGCTGGCATATGACACCTACCCACGTAATATCGATAAAGGGTTAATTTTGCTGTATGACTTTTCATCTTTGTCGTTGTTGTACAAACTGGCCGCAAAGAAACTAACCATACAACCAGGCTACAGATGCTTGAGAGGTGCACCTCTTCCAGCTATACAAATTCGATTTGGGACATGGCGTTACATTTTCCCAACTAGGTTTTATTAAAACTTTTTGTGTATTCCCAGTGATAATTTTCTGTCGTTAGCACCAGGTTGCGAGTCAGGCTGACATAATGGACAACTTGACATGTTCGCGAATGAATCTGTTTAACCAGGTTTAAAAAAAAAACAGTAAAACCATCTTCTCGTGTCCAAATGACGGTGTAGTAAAATGAAGGAGTGCCTGTTTGTGATTTAAAGTCGTGTGAGAGTGGTGTTCGCTACTCAGAATCAATGGTAGCAAGAACCGCCAAGTTAAAAAAAAAAATGTCCACCTTACCTTGGAAAATAGTGATGTCGGGGGAGAACTCGCGCAGTGGATTGCTGAACTCACCTCGAACAAAACTCAAAGAGTAGTCTTTGCAAACTCGCTGGTCACTCCTGTGACTATCATTAGCGGCTTACCACAAGGTTTCGTGCTCGGTCTCTTACTATTCATCAATTTGTTAAGCGACCTTAAATACTACCCAAAACTTGTAAATGGATATAAGTTTGTCGACGACTTAAAATTTGGTTCTGAAATAATTGGCAGTTACTCATTTTCCATCCTAAATGCCAGACTTTTCATATTGGCAAAACAAACTCGGCTTTTTCCTACTTTTTAACAAACCAGTTAATGCCCGGTTGCTGGCCATGGAATCTGGTTCACCTCAAACCTCAAATCTTCTTTACACTGTGGAAAAATAAAAATTTCAGCCTTCAGATGTCTCTTTATTGTAAGCCTTACATCTGGTAGCATTAAAACAAAAGTCTGGGCATTTACACCCTAAAAGTCTTCGTTCACACCCTACTCGAATATGCGAGCCCAGTGTGGTCTCCACCAGTGCTTTAAGGATTCGACTTGTTTGAGTGTGTTCAACGTTGCTTCACAAAAAGTCTCTCTGGGTTGAAACACAATACTGCAAACATCTGACTAAACCATGTCTTAAATTGTGCAGATTGAAATCCTTAATCTTCGGATTCTACACGGTTTCGAAAAAGTTAACCTTCCCTATTTGATCATTGTGCCCTATTCTTACTCGAGGACATTCCATGAAATTGTCATTTCCATTCGCAAGAGCTGAGTGTAGGCGACGCTTCTTTGCAGTGTGGTTGCTATACCAGCATGGAATTCCCTTTCAGAGGATGCCATTTCGAGTAACAATACCGCCATCTTCCCACGAAGTCTAAACTCAGCTTCACTTAGCTGGTTTCGACAGCAACCGGAACACGTCTCCACTCGCCATACAATAAATGAAACCCCATTACACTTGCTCAGGCTTCGCAGATCCTAAACCCCCAACTTTACCAGTAATGGTGTTAGTGGCTTGTGCCGAATCCAAATACTTACCATTTCCTAGTGGTTAAATCAATTTTATGATATTATTACTAGACGAAGCCCGTGCTATGAACGGGGCCGGTCATGAATTAAGTTTACAGACACACTTTTCCCGGCACACTTTTCCCGACATTTTTCGTGCACGTGCTTCGTACATCTTATTGTGAGCCGTATGTGAGTTGATCGACCACTCCCTCCCAGCTGTACTTACAATGCTGGTACAATGGAAGAGTCCACTTGCAATGCAGGCGTGAAGAGGGGGAAGTGATTGTTCGGCCTTTTTTTTTCTTAACTGCTCAGCCGGATCCAGCATTATTATAAGGATTATTGCTGCTTGCCTTTTCTTCTCCCGACTGCCATCCTCAACTGCACCTTTGATCCGGGTGTTGAGATGAGATATTAGCTACTATTGAATGATGCTGGTTGCGATCAGAAAGTTAGTGGCAGCCTTCCTTCATGGAATGATCTTGACAAGTTCGAGATTTTTTGGAAAATTGAAATAAAAAGGAACCCACAGAAGCAAGGAATCTTCGACGAATTTGGAACAGAACGGAACCAAGAAAAGTGTGGAATCTTTGACATTATTCGTCCAAGGTGGAATCGTCTGTCTTTCAATGTAAATAATCTTGGACATTGTTCGTCCAAGGTAGAACTGTCTGCCTTTCTACACCTTTCCATATAAATAATTGTGAACATTATTCGTCCAAGGTGAAATCGTCAGCCCTTCTACCTGTTTCCATATTAATATGAATCTTTGATCTTATTCGTCCAAGGTGGAATCGTCTGCCTCTCTACTTCTTTCCATATAAATAATCATGGAATTATTCGTCCAAGGTGGAATTGAATACCTTTCTACTTCTTTCCATTAAAATAATCTTGGACCATTATTCATCCTAGATGGAATCAACTGCCTTTCTACTTCTTTCTATGTAAATAATCTTGGACATTATGCGTCCTAGGTGAAATCATTTGCCTTTCTGTCTCTATCCAAATAAATAAGTTTGGACATTATTTGTCCCAGGCGGAATCGCCTGCCTGTCTACATCTTTCTATATAAATGCTAGAGAAGTCCTGGAATTTAATTGAGGGTAAACTTAGGAACATTGATTTTAGTAAGATATGGTTCCTTCACTTTGTGATCATCTTATGAGAAATAAAAAAATTAAAAATAGCGAACGCTAAAGCAGAAGATGCCAAGATAATATAAAAAATATTTTGCATAACTTTTGCATATTTTGAAAAAACTGAGCATGCTCATAAAGTTCTCTTCCACTTAGGTTCCCATTTGCCATTCGCAACGAAACTAGTAATCATTTTTAACAAGGAACTTCGTTCACGGTTACTAACCAAGGACAAAGTTGAAACGCTCACTGTTATCATGAAATAGGTTGATTGGGTCTACAACAGTGCATTCCAGCAGCAATTGTTAAATATTTTACCACTTCAGTTATGTAGCGTAAGTGAGCGTGTGGCGTTTGGGCCTGAATGAACAAATCAAATCAAATCACCTAGTTACTATTTACTGGATACTTTTTCGTTTGTTGCATTTTTTTTTCGCATACGTAGTTTTTTTACAGTCTACATTTGAATAACTTTTGCTTCTACAACATTCAATTTTGTTGTATACCCACGCTCGGGTATTACTCAAGCGGGACCTTTGTTTCATGGTTTAATTATGAGCTTGGTATTATATTTGACCCTTATTTTTTGTGCAGTGCGTTTTGACCACTTGGAGCAATAAGCTTCACTTTTTTTCTCTCAAGGTTGACATTTGCGTGTATGTTGGCCAAATTCTAGCCACGTAGCCAGCAGAATGCACGATTCTGTGCTCAAAGGGGAAAAAAACAAAATTGTAAAACTGGTGAAATAGGCCAAGTATTGATTGAAATTTAAAGTGTTCATCACCAAAATCAACAATAAATTAATAAACGATAAATCACAAGGTTAAGGGAAAACGAAGCAAACACCGTTAATCTTTAATTGTTTGTTAGCGGGTGGCTACTGCATGGCCATCCTTAAATCGAGGGTTACAGGCTACTTAAATTACAATGAAATTTATGAACGAGAACTAAGTTGATGTTTGCAATTTAGCACGAAGAAACTAAATTAAACCTTGAATTGTGGAAAACGTCACGTACAACAGACGCCACAGCGCTCCTGCTTAGGGCATTTTTCTGTTTTTAGTGTCATATTCCAAACAGGTCGCAGGTTGTGATTAAAACCACCTGAATTTTTCTAAAGGTCTTCTTTTGTAACCAAGAGGTAGGCAGACGAAAAAATAAAAGTAAATTAACATAAATGGCCAAACCAAAGCGTCGTCCAGCCAGGAACCGTACCACCCTATGGTCTTTTGCTCTTTTCAACAGCACCTTTTGAGCATTATGTAACTCCATTCTGTCCCGCCAAGCCTAGGAGGGTTCATTCTCTACACGCATCACCAAGTCTCTTCTACCACGCCTTCCATGGCGACGGAAGGGTGGGGTTTCGGGCGGGGCCATTCTATAGGGGGAGGGGGTGCAAAGAAGAAGACAAATAGCCTAGAGCGTTTACTTTCGTAGAGGGGGAACTTGGTGGGGAGGGTAGGGGAAGAAAGCGTTTGAAGGGATCGCCGTCTGCGGCCACAGGGTCAGTGGGGGAGTGGAGGTGTGCACTCAGGCGTTCTGGCCGAGGGAGCTGAATTTCTCCGCATCCATAGTATCAGACGCCAAGCTTGGTGCAACGCGTGGGAGAACGCTGTGCTCGTGGTGCCGCTTGACTCACCGGAGACGCCGAAGCAACGCCGGAGGCGCGGCTGCAACGTGCATGCCTCCGAGCTACAAGTGCATGCTGTTGTGTTGTGGTGGTGTACCTCAGGGTTCACTATTGGGAGCCTTGTTGTTTCCCTCTTTTTTTTTTTATTGGACTACTAGTGCGTTAGTGAAAGTGCAAGCCTACTAATGTATGGATTCTCGATATTGCATTGCAGTGTAAAGTGAGCCAGGATTGACGTACTGTTCTACGTAAACTTACTACGTAATGGAGAACTAGGACTATACTGTTTTCCCCCAAAACTTAAATAATTTGTGAACACGCACATTAACTAACCGTTCAGCAAATTGGTGTGGTGTGTATGTCTCTTCTGTTTTTGAAGCCGTTATTTAAAAAGATGAAAATTCTTACGCTTAAAATGCAAGCGAAAAGACTGAAGCATACTTGGACAGATTACCACAACAAAGTGCGTGAATTTGGATATTTGTTGTGATTTGGAATCCATAGTTAACAACCGAGTACGTATGAATCATATAAAATCTTTTTTTGGGGGTTGAACTCTTTTAAAAAATTCTTAAAAACAAAGGAAATTTTACAACTGAAACATCCAATTATAAAACTTCGATGTTTTTAAGTGATTTTGCAATCTTTGAAAAAGGTTGGGCCCCAAAATAACAATCGCATTCCTCATAAGTAGCCTCTATGTTTTACATAGCACTTACTGGGATGAATGTTACATCTATTAAAAAGAAACGTGTTTACTTACCGTAAAAACAAGGAATTCCACTCAGCATAGTGATTAACTTGGTAATCCCAAAGATTGTCCAGCTCGGGTTGTTCAAGCTGTTTTCTTACCTAAAAAAGAATTAGTTTTAATCATTTAGGCTTTTATTTCATGAACAGGTTTTAGCTACGAAATGAATTGGAAGTAAGCTAAATCAAATCATACCATTTCTGCAAGTGAGTGGCCTAGCAGCTGGAAATTCTGGATGAAATTTTTATAACACTATCTCTTTAAAAAAAAAAGTAGAAAAAATATCACGACTTAAACTAGCAAACCTGAAAAGTTTCGATCGCAAAATTCGCTAAGAAACAAACTGATTCCATTCACATTTCCAGATTTAATTTTTGTTCGTCAAATTGGTTTCGTTAAAGTAACATTCCTCTTTAAGCATTTAACCTGCTATAAAAGCCCCATTGACAAGAATCATAAGCGAGTTAAATGGTCTGCTACTGCAGGTGACATGGAATGATTCACATGTCCATAATTCTGCTTCTGAGCATATCACTGCTGAGACTAGTTTGTGATGGTAGTACAGCCTACCATTCCCAAGCATAATTCAGAATTGCTCAACAACAAGGAAAAAGTAATTATTTGAAGCAATAATTTCATTTCTTCAAGTTATACTCTGGCTTATCGCTTATTTAAAATTTCTTTAAAACCTACGTTTTCTAAAGCAAGCTAATACTCGCATGGATTATTTTTTGAACCTTAGCTATAACCTGTCATAAAAAATTAACTATTGGTAAACCCAGGGATTTAAAGCGGGAAACCTCCGGCATTGGCAAGGCCAAGAGAATAGCCACGGTCGATCCTGGTTGTCAGGGAGCCTGGTAATGTGTCACAGTAGGGCCAGGCGACTTATCATGACTATCTTATGTGCCAGAGGTCCCGGGTTCGAGCCTTACATCAGCAAAACCATCGCATTATTGGGAATTTCCTATTGGATTTACCTAGCAAAATTGTCCCTCTTGCCTTTTTGTACCATGGCTTTGGCTGAGTAGGCCTACTTCAAAGCTTCACACACTCCCTGCACTTTTCTAGGGTTCTCTAGTTTACCAGAACGGTGAGAGGGGGGACAAGGGGACAGTTTGTATTGGCTCCTTTGCTTTTGACTTGAGCTTTAGTTGTTGAACTTTTTGGTATCCGTAACGCTGTATTTGTGTCGAGCTTTACATTGTTTAGTTGTATGTGTTGTAAAAGTCTGTAAAGCCCATCATATACACGTAGAAGCACGGAAAATGTGTTGGCTTCCCTGCTGGGGGAGCTTATGGTGCACCCCAGACTCCCTTGCCAAAAAAAAAGGGAATCCAATCACCGGCTCTGAGCATACCTCAAATTCTGTAACCGCTCATGTAACTCCTGCATTCATGTAACTGGTTTAATCCTCGATTTGTTACGTACAACACTTCTAATGCAAAGTTCGAATGTCAAAATATTACGTAGACTAATACAGTTTTTTAATTCACGAGCCCAGTTCATGTTTTATCGTAGAAGATGACGATTGAAGAAATCGACCAATAGTGAACCATAATCAACCCATAATCAACCAATAACTCACGTCGTGATATTTATTATAGGTGTAATTTTGTTTCGATTGTGAACGGAAGACTCAAGGTGGATTGCCACTTCTCAACAAATCCAAACCAGTCAGTCATAACGCATGTCACAGCACAACATTTAAGATTCAGCCTAACGTGTTCCTTCTATGGAATAAACAGAAGCAGGCTGCTGTCGATACTCTATCATGGATATTAAGTGCAATAGAAGTTCAACTCTTTAGTGCGAAAGAAAAAAATAAAACCACGAATAAACCCAAAAAACTAAGCCCAAGAACGAAAAGCTAGCTTTTTTTTAGGTTTATCTCGGAACCCGAGAAAAACTAGCCAAGAACAGCCGAGTGACTCTGAACCAAAAGGATGCTAGGTCGAACCGTGTTACTGGCCAATTACATCTAATTACCCTCTATAGTCCGTACTGGCACTGACGGGGTTAAAATTTCCTCTCTGCTTGCAACAACCAAGGTCACTGGGTGAGGTGTAATTTCTTATCAATATCCCACGCTTTATAGCTGCTACAAGGTTGCGAGCTCCAATTCTAAAACATTAACTAAGGATTCGAATAAAAAGATGCTAACTCCGCCGACATTTTTTAAATATAGTTTTGTTTAATCTTCGTATACTTCTTTCGACTCAGCAGACGACTTTTAGAGCATGCCACTAAGCACAAGGTAAAATAGTTAAGTCCCAACGCACACCGCGAACCTTAGGAATGATCGACGAGGACACCAAGCATTGTGAACAAGTAGAGCCGAGTGGTTAGGCTATCATCCAAGCGAACGTCGGATCGAATCCCCTGACCGATTAAGACGCTTAAATAAAAAAAAAAGTTTAAAAGTAGTCTTATTATGGAAAGAGTTGATCTTATTTTCTCTATATCAGGGCCATCAAAATTGATTACACCTATTAAAGGTACATGCCTGCATACAGGCTTTCCTGCATGACTCAGTTTTGCAACATTAGTTTAAAAGGACATACCTTCCCGGTAATTAGCAGCATCCTGCTCGAAATAGCTTTTGCGACATTTACATAGATTGGAGTAAATGTAGCAATCCCGTTTCTTGCGAGTGGACAAATCATGATGAATGTTTTGCAACATTTACACACGTCTGAACTATTGTTGCAAAACTGAGCCATACAGGAAAACCAACCGGGAGAAATGTACCTTTAAGCGTATAAAATGAAGAAAAGCTTTTGTTTTCCTCTTTTTTCCCCACGCACAAGATAGTTTTGTTACAATCACTCAAACTTGTGTGGATGTTGCAAAACATTACACGCAGGATGGACGAAAATAGAGAGAGAGAGGGTGTGTCCCTTTAAGAATCGTTCTACTGATTTTTGGTGCTACATCTTGCTACAATGACCATTTTTTTCTATTGGACACAATGGATCACCTGCTAATTGTTCTTATTGGTTACTTTATTCATACCGATTGTCGTATTGGTTATTGCCCAAGCGTTCGCCTGATTATGTATGTTAATTAGCTGATCCAATTCTGCAATTGGGTGTCGATTGCAAGGGAACTTGTTTGTTCATTGGCTCCAGTTATCACGTGACTTTGCACCCCGAGTAACGATTGGTCTGTTTGTTTTTCCAGCTCCAAAAAGGTGTCGGAAGAGTTGTTGGTGTCCGACCGGATGGAGTCGGAAATGCCGGATGCGGGGGAGGACGGCTGGAGAGCTTACTACGAGCACCCCCTGACGGCCGCCACCACAGCCATGCTCAATATCCACGGTGGGGAGGAACAGTCGTCTGGTTTCGGCTTGCTCTACGAATACTGCAAGTTGCCGCCCATCGACAAGCCTGACATCGGACTGTGGAGGTAAGGGGGGCGGGGATTGCGTGGGAGGGGGAGGGGCCAACTCACAGAAACGAGAGCAAATGCATTTATGGCAATTTAGTTTGGTAATCGTTAGGTTAAACACAGAAATCGATGTTTCAAACACACCCTGCACAATGTGCCCCATAAAAAAGAAATAACCATCTTTTATTCCCCTGAAAATACTTTCAGTAAATTTAAAAAAAAAGTGAAACCAGTGATCACTTCTGGATATAGGCTAAATCGTAAGCCTAAACTCTTGAATGAGTTCGAAAACGTGGGTATTATTTTTCGAAATGTTTCGGGGAAAAAAAAAACAACTTTCCACCTTCGTTCGGTATAGTCATGACGTAGGCTTGGCCTAATTTGTCAAAAAAATGTTTCATCAAATTTATTTGTGATGTGAGGAAAGCTGAATTTAAACAAAATTATCAAATATTTCGAGAAAAAGAGCTCATTTTTTCGGACTGAAAACAAAAGGACGGATTTGGATTGACGTCCTTTTCAACCGTTGTAGATATAGGGTCTGGGGAAGCGCTATAAGCTCTCCCAGCCGGGTTCACAGCTCATATGTTTTACTCTATTTTAGCGAGACCACGTTTGCAACATGTTGTCAAGCTAATTTCTTAGTCATTCTTCAGCATGACAGGTTGCGGAAAAACTTTAATTGCAACTAAATTCCAATTTGTTTATTTTTTATTGTGTTAACGAAAACGTATGAGTTGTAAAATATGCAGTGTTATTTCTTAACAAATGAATCGATTGTAGTTTAAAAGTTAGTTTTGGTACATTAATATATAATCTCAAACTACACTGAATAAAGGTGTGTAAAGTCGCTAAAGTGTTGTTGCCTGTTGTAAACAAGGTGTATTTTGGAAAGGGTTTGACCTTGACGTTTCTTCGTTAACTGAATATTTTATGAACCACGATGGGCCAACAGAACAGACAAAAGGACCACTAGTAAATAAAATGACCAACTCACTTTTCAATTTTGTCAGCATATTTTGCCCTGTTTTCGTGAATTTAATTGTTACACCCTCAAACGATGAAAACTTGGAGGGAATCCTTAACGAAGGTTTAGCTAACGTTTCTGCTAAAAAGTATTTTGAATCGTGACCGTGGAGCAAGAGAACTTAAAAACCATTTTTTTAGACTTTCGAGTTTTGGGCTTAATCGGCATTCTCCAAATTAAATTATTTGGGATTTTACATAATTTTAACCAGACTAATGGTTGTATGAGCAGGTCAAATTTTGAGCCTAAACGTGTGTTTTAAAATAAACACACGTGAGACACACCTAAAAAACATTTTTAGACTTTTTTGTTCCTGAAAAATCACATAAGAGCCTTTTTCAAAGAGCAGGGGCTGTGAACAATTCTTTCAAAGCATTAATGTTGTGTGCGTGAAATGTGTTTAAAATAAAACATTGGTGTTCAATTTGCAACACTTTACAAACATATACTTAAAACACGCATATAGCGGACAAAAATGTTTAAAACAAAACAATAGTGTTTTTTATTGCCACGCATGTTATTGAAAATTGTGTTAACGAAAACGCATGAGTTGTAAAATAAACACTTCTGAGTCAATATAAAGACATTGTTTTATTTTAGAACTGTCGTTGTATGAGTTTTAAACATGTGTTTATAAAGCGTTGAAAATTACAGGCTATTTTATTTAAATGCAATTCTCGTCTACAACACTGCTAAACGCTAACGTTTTTAGCGGTTTCTTCTCAGTCCATGCTATTTGTTAAACGCCGCTTTTGTGTCTTTGTTCAGTGAAAAACGTCTCAAAGTGTTTTCTAGCTGTGTCTAAATTGTTTTAAAATTTTTAAAACACACGACTTTACAGTGAAGCAGAAAGAAGCTTAGTAAGATTTCTTTTCGGTGAATTCGAATCTGAAAATATCTGATTGTGATTGTGTCGAAAGTATGTCCAGTCCAGAATTGATGCCATAGCTGCTGAAGGAGCCTGGAAATGTCTCACACACTTTATCGGCAGGTCTGATAGGGCCGTAATCAACAAACCGTACTATAAGTCAGTTGCTTAAGATTATTGCTAGTTACCTTTTGAAGGTTAACACCACCGTGAATTCTTAAAACATGCAAACTACATTAGAATTACGATTGTATTCTAAAACGTTCATTTGTTGCATTCAATAATTTTGACTTTCTTTCCTGTGGACTTTTATTGGAATTCGTTTAGTGTTTCACATGAGACGAAACTTTTCTCGGTCTCGTCTTATCTCGAAAATCGAGAAGAGACCGATAGTCACAATCGATGACGAGACAAGCGCCAGACAATAAATTCGAGTATGAGACGCGATCATGTTCAGTCTCATATCATCTCACCTCCAAACACAAATTTATATAAAAGCAAAATTAGCTGAGTCGAGAACAGCCGGCCTTGTGTATTAAAGGTACATTCCCCCATGTTGGCTTTCCTGCTGAAGTCGCTTTTGCAACATAACTGCAAACGTGTGTAAATGTCACAAATGCTTTTACTTTTCTGTTTTTTTTTTCTCCACGTACGAGACGATTTTTGCCACTTTCACTCAAACTTATGTAAATGTTGCAAAAGTTGTATACGCGAAAATAGAGAGAGGGTAGCCTGTGTAACTTTAACAGTTGCAGTACAGTCAGCCATCGTTGTCCACACTGATTCGTGCTGATTTCGCGACTGGCATGTACGATGAACGAACACGAGTGACCAATAAAATACGATGTTCCAAAAAGAAAATTTTGGTGATCCCTCCCCAGTCCCCCAACAAGACACAGTTCGTTTTTTTTTTTTTTTGTACATTGTACAGACTTTGTTAACTCGATCATAGAATTTATGAATTCTTGACGATAGCTATAAGAAGCACTTTTATTGCTATCAACAGTTAGCACATATTTCACAAACGACAGGAAAACTCCTAACCGCCAAACAAAGCACGCATCAGGCGACGCACTGGTAATGAATACAAATAGACTGGAAGAAGCGAAACCAAAACCACTTTCGTAGAACAATTCCGTACCTGGATGGAGCGTTATTATTAAATTTTCACTCAGACGCTATGACGATCACCAGATCTCATACTGAACGCCTTTACTGATAATTTGTCTCATGTTCAAAGTCATTATTTTGTACCACTATGTCGTCCAGAGTAATCTGAGAAGCTTTTTAGCCGAATTTCAAAGGTCTGGGTGAAATCGCCGGTCATCATTGAAGTTAGTCTGGGATATCAAAGACTAAAAAGTTCTTCATATCACTCTGGGCAACGTCGTGGTACAAATAATGACTTTGAACGTGAGACAAGTTTTCAATAAAAACGTTCCTTGCAAGTTCCAGTGATCGTCATAGCGCCTAAGTTTAAGGTTACGCAATCTGGGTATGCAGTCGTTTCACGAAGGCGGTTCTGGTCTCGCCTCAGCAAGACGATACTGAGACCAAGCATAGTCTCGTGCATTCGAGACAAAACGTGACCGCAATCACCCTGAAGAAAACCGAGACGAGGTGTGAAATACTAAATCTTTCTTTATTTTGCATCATCTATGTGTAGTCATTGACTTTTCTGTAGTTTCACCCTACAATTTTTCCCTCTGGCTTTTTCTCAAGCAGTTTTTTTTTTTTTTTTTTTGATATCCTGACTGCAAAAAAGCTGAACGCATTCGTGTTTCCTGCTCATCTCTATCATGCGATCCATTGGTGACTGCGTAATTCTCTTGTATAACTGGTTATGGTGCACCCTGCAATTATCCACAACTGGCAGCATGCAGCACATCTCTGGATGTCTGTGTTACACATGTCTTAGGCCACACCATACCATTGTACCTTGCGTTGGCTGTCTTATATGTCGCACCTGCGGACTACCAATAGGAGTGAACCTTGCAGATAACCATTACTGATTGTGGTGCAGGTCATAAATAGTTGTTTTTTTCCTTTCTTTCCTGCTATTGTAGCCGTGACC
The DNA here is from genome assembly GCA_023313725.1 of Lithobius niger. Classification (NCBI taxonomy): domain Eukaryota; kingdom Metazoa; phylum Arthropoda; class Chilopoda; order Lithobiomorpha; family Lithobiidae; genus Lithobius; species Lithobius niger. Next base: position 19,525 of record JAHWFP010140956.1, on the reverse strand, counting down.
CTTGTAGATAAGCATGGAATATGGTGACAGTGCACTAACTCATTGACCTTTGTAGGTAAGGGTTGTCGTTATGGTGTTATTCACTTTCTTTACTTTGCAGATGTTTGCACCATGTTCATACAGTTTGCCCCTTCATTTTGTCCAATTCGAATGAAATATGGCCCAATCATTAGGCTTAATTAGTGTTCTTTAGTGCTTCCATTCACATAACTTGGACTTCGTTACATGCCGAGAAAACGCTATTTTAGTCCTGGGTGATGGGGAGGGGCACTGTATTCTTTGTCATTAGTTCTCTTTAGTGCTCCCATTAACATAATTAATTAGTGCTTCATTACATGTCGAGAAAACGCCATTTTAGTGTGTGTGTATGGGGGGGGGGGTCAACCGTATGCTAGCCCTGCCCCCCACTTGCTCAAAATCAAACATAACTTGTGCCAATATTTAGTGCTTCATAATTTTTTCACGTCAAAAAAGCATCCACCCCCAAAACTTAGTTCGATTCAATTGAAATTAGACTCAATCAATAATCACTGCTTATAATTAGTGCTCTTCAGTGCTTCCATTCACATAACTAGTGCTTCATTACATGCCTAATTTCATTCGAATCACACTAAGTAGCTGCTAAAACCCTTTTTGACATAAAAAAATGGAGCGCTAATTGCAGGAATGGAAACACTAAAAACAGTAATGAAGCATTAAATATTGGTGCAAGTTTTGTTTTATTTGGAGTAAGTGGGGTGGTGGTGGAGCCAGCATACAGTTGTCCCTCCCCCACACAACTAAAATAGCCGTTTCTAGGCATGTAATGAAGCACTAATCATGTAAATGGCAGCACTAAAGAAGACTAATTATTGGCCTTATTTCATTCGAATTGGACAACGTGAGGGGGCTAAGGACGGCGGTGCACCCTGTAGTCTTCTGCGACAGCTACGCTAGTAAATAACTAACTATGCATTGGAGGTGCTGTGCACATTGCATAGGGCAACTTCTGGCAGAAATCCAGTGAGTGTTTATTGACTCCACTGTACAGAATGGTCAGTGAAAATTGGCGGTTGAGCAAGGGGAGCAATAGGTAGCCTTGTACCTGAACAAACTAATGCATGAAACTGTGGAGCAGCCAAGCAAACATTCCGTTGTCCATATTACACTGTCGGTCACTTTACAATCATGGTCTATGAAAAGTGACCAACAGTTGGCGTCATTACTGTCCAGGGTTAATCATCATTTTGGGCTAGGGTATTAAGTAGGCAATGTCGCTTTTGAGAAAACGGGGGTTAATGTAGGTCCTACTTCTATAAATTGCACCACAGGGCGACATGTGTCAGTCTCTCAAAGACAGCATATCATTGCGCTGAACAAGCAACTCTATTGGAGCCAAAAACCTTGTAATATACTAATATTACGAATGGAAACTGGAAATAAAACATGGTGGCATTGGTGGCATCATTCAACATAGTAATAGCGACAATATCTTTGTATACTGACGAAGTTCGTGCATTGGAAGTATTTGACGTGGAAGGGCTTATTCCGTGTTCAATATAAACAGTTTTCAGTAACAACATTGAAGGTTCAACACGACTGGTTAGCTTTTTACAACACAAAACCATGCTTTTCTACTCGTTGCTTTTTCCGTGTTTGAAAACTGAATTAGGCTACAGAATAGAAAACTCAGTATGCCATTTCTGATCTAGCTTAAAATTAATTTAACCTCCTAATCTGACCTACCATTTTTTAAAGAAATGAATTAAGCATTCTTTTAGCGTGATCATTTGACCAGAACATAGAACATCCTCCTAAATATTTGGAAAGTAGCCAATGGCCAGTGGTTCAGAGAGATCAACTGATTGCATGGTGCATCCGCGTAGACATTGCTTTAAAATGCCATTCTTGGCGATACATCACGGTTACTGATTCAAGTTGAGAATGATCCATTGCCGCCATTCTTGATTTGGTTCTAGAGGGCTTGCGCATGGCTGTGTCCGTTGTGGTCCTCATTACGGTCCCATTGTGGTTACAGTGTGATCAGGTGTTACATATAATGGTCTCCAGGTCTCAGGTTTTCTGAAGTAAGTAAACCTGGTAACCAATTTTTACTGTTATTAGATTTTCGGATGCTATTGAAAGGAAATTGGGCTTAATTTTTGTTCTCTTTGTTTGTCTCGTACATGTCTAACAGACAGGCAAAGTACGTATGAAAGTTGTATCACCAATTCAGTAGCTATGTGGGAATTACGTTTGGAAACATGTTTCATTAGGCATGTAAATAGAGCACTATAGATGCAGTTCATTGGTTTTTATTAACACTCCCTTTTCGGTTTGCAGACCAAATGAACCGCATTGTAACACATACACCATACAAGGCATACTCACATTCAGCGGTCTTGGCGATAAAGGGGCTTACAGTCAATGCTCCTATACTGGTACGCCTGTTAACAACACCAGGTAATGACCGCTCATGAGCAACTACTGACTCCCCATGCTAAAATAATCAACTCGGGAAAGAAACATAAATTAGTAGTAAATGTTAACTCCATGGTGTTTTTTCGTTTATCAACTGGGAACTAAACCTCCAAGTCAAAGAACATGACAGTGGTGTCAGTGACCAACAACTACCGCATGACTACTTCAGCAGACGAATCCACAATTCTTGTTGAGTTGCTATTGGTTGGTTGAGAAATGATCGATCGATCGAGTCAGTTTCGTCATATCTCAAACACAGCTTGGTGATGCTGTAGCCAGAGTTAAGTACTGGATGTTCATTACGTGCTGACTTTAGGGAATGAGCCTTTAAAAAGTTCTTCAATCACATAAACCGAACATTACCAGCCTCAAGTATCACTGCTCACCTACAAGTAAAGGGATTACAAGCTGACAGAGTTTTTTTAAGGCACTACAGAAATGGTAACAGGTTTGGGTCCTGACACGTGATGTAGATGGTTACACTTTTTAGTCCCTTTTTGTATTGGTGAATTGACATTCCTTTGAGTTTGAGGGTGGTAATTACAAGGAAAAAGCTGTGTGTGTGTGTGGTGTTTTACTTTGAAAATCAACTGACATTATAGGAAAATTGAATTACACTTGTTTCAAAAAGTTCAGAACAACTGTAAAACATTGTGCAACGAATTTTCGAGGAGTACACATGAGGTGGTATTGGTGTCACGACGTCATTCGTCTCCTTCTTGCTCTGTTTGTGTAATTAGAAGTAAGAAGATCTACATCGAATCGACGGTAACGAACAGGTAAGTTGATCTTGCGGCGGTTCACCCACTGATCTTTACAGTGAGTGTTCGCTTTCTCTGCTTTCCATCTACTGTAAAGTAGGCTAGTGAGTTCGGGTGTATAAGCGGAATGTAGAGGAAGGCTGGTGATTGAAGGTTCATGAGGAATTCCCTCATTTTCAAAGTGTTTAATAGAAAGTGGATGGGGTCCCATTTTGAATTGGAAAATAGGAGAGTGGGTGTCTTATACCATCCAATTTGATTGTTGGGTTTATGCCTGGTGCACATCAGATAAACAAGGAGAGTGGTGAATGTCAGACTTCTTGAACGTATTACAGCTGTGAATTCACAAGACCACAAAAATGGCATAGCTGTGCATCAGGCTAAAACCCAACACCAAATTGGATTGATAAGGTTTTCACTCTCTTCTCTTCCAATTAAAAATTGGACACTCAATCGAGAGCTTTATAATCTCTGTAAAACATTTTGAAAATGAGGGCATCCCCCTTATGAACCTCCAACCACCATCCTTCCCCTACATTCACCATCTTATTCACCTAGAACACACGAGCCAATTTTGGAGTAGATAGAAAACCAAGAAAGAAAGCTCACAACGATGCCTGTAAAGATCAGTGGGTAAACTGCTTGCAATGGTAACTCACCTTTGCATTACTATCAATCCGATGTAGTCTTCTTACTTCTAATTACACAGAGCCTGACGAATACGAACGGCTTTGTTACACCAATACCATCTCATGTGAATATATGTTCATTGAAAATTTACACAACTTTTGCAGTTGTTCTGAAGCAAGCATAATCGAATTCTCCAATAATGTAAGGAAGGATTTCTGGAAAGGTTAGGAGACCATTAAACAAAACCCAATACATAGATGGATTCTACGATAGTTTGGCAGTAGGATGTCATGAATCGATAAAGATTAAAAGATCTTGGACAGACAGCTTTAGCGTGACTGCATATTTAACTCCTTACAGCAGTTAGTTTCATAAAAGTCATGGTAAGACAGCTCTCCTGTAAACCACTCCCAACCACTGAAAATATTAGCAGAATCCAGCCATTCAACGCAGTTGCACTTTCGCTTAGACAAGAAAGGCAAGCGACAAGTGTAGGCAGGGCTGTAGCCGGGAAAAAACTTACTGCACAAGACGGAACACTTCAAATTAACTAAACTCTTAAACAAAAGTTCTTTCAGAAATTCAGAACACCACACTCCACAGATACCAGTGTTACTTAATAAGTGTGCATCATTTGTTGAACTGTCACAAGTTTTTCGACCAATCTTTCTCTTAAGTTGTAAAACACGATTCAGTTTTCTGTATGTGATAATGCTGTTTGTTCGTCCAATTTTACCTGCCGTGACTGCGGGGGTTCGTGGGGCCCTGCATGTAGGTGTAGCAGCCAATACGGAACAACAAAGACTTATGCACATGACATGCAGAATTAGTAGCCTTGACCCTCTATCATACTGGTAGATGTGGTACTTCTTGAACAGCACTGCAGCTAACAAGAATCCACAAATGTTGCAAATATCTCATCAGTAAGTTGAAGGTGGTGTCGGGAAGAAGCTGACGTTTTGAGTAGCAAAACCAACATAACAGCCTACGGTATTCCTCTTCTGAAGCCTAGAGTTGCAGAGGCTGACCACTGAGCTAAAAACAACATCAGAAGCCAAACTGCTTGCTGCTAACTTGCGGGGTGATGCCGAAGTTAATTAATTATGAGTGCAGAAAATGACATGTTACATAGAGTCGACTATTGGAACTACTGTTTAAACAAACCACAGATCACGCTGCACATTAATTATCAGCCCTTAGTGGGCTTACTGCTTGTGCCTTCCAAAGGACAATGTTCCGCAACCTAGTTGAGGAAATGGGCTGCCATTATAAACAGTAACCTTAGTTGTATACAGTTACCACTACCTATACTGTACACTGGAGGAACATCATCATGCGTTAGTGTACAAATTGTTTGTGCCTTACAAAGGACAGTTACAGCCAGGCACATTGGGAAGGCCAAAAGTTAGAGGGATACAAACCAGATTGCCAACTTCTTAAATTTTCCGAATTGTTTAATCGGGCGACTAATTTCATTTTACAAAATTTGCCGACTCTTAGCACTTTGCCTCCATCTAAACATATGTCTCTCATTTACTGGTCGTTCTTACTATACAGCATCAAGGCCGTCTATGTGCCAACTTGCCTAGTTGTCGAAGAATCTATACGAAAGAAACTTAACTTGAGCGTTCCACATCTGGTTGAGATGAACTGGCATGACCAACTAGTTTTCCGACTAGTAAAAACAAATTATTAGCCAGTTTTGTCGACTGACTAAATATTGGAGGAATGTGACACCCCCTTGAATATTTCTGCATATCTCTGGTTACAGCGATATGTGGAGACACCAAAATAGCTTTCTGTTTGCCTGTCTTAGAATGACTATGAAAATGAGCCACAGCATCACACATACCTACAGATCTAATTCCAGAGATAATAAATTATGGGTGGATTCTATTCCTTTGAGTAGTAGGAAACTATCTCATTTGCGAAGCCAATTTAGAAACAAAATGAAATCGGCTGCTATGGCTGTCGAAATGTGTTTATGAAGAATTAGCAAACTCAATGGATCGTTCCAAAATTGAGAACTGATGACACCTTTCGATGCGACTGGTGGAACCATCTCGAGCCAACTGTTAACCTTGGCATATGCTCAAATCATCCACCCCTGGTGGTGAACAGATATGCATTGAAGATGACATCACTTCCACTGTATGGAACGCACTCTTAAGTTTGTCGAGTTCTGATTGTAGATTTGGATGGTTCTGATGGCTGACAGTAACAAACAGCACAAGTGGCATCAAGCTCTGAACCAAACTGAATCCACAAGGAGGAATTGGCCTTGGTGGTTTTGGGAGACACTGCTTTCTACCTGGTGGATTTTGTGTACTTCGTCTTACTTCCACAATGGAAGCCAACAATTTGTCGTTTTCTGATGCACAGGGAACTGCTTGTCACATGGTGGATTTTCTGCAAATCATCTTATTTCCACAATGTAAACAAACAATTTGTCCTTTTCTGACTGTGGAAACATGTGTGCCGTTGTTTGCACGGTAGCAAGAGCCATTCCAAGTGATTTGCATTAGAAAAACCATTGCCATGAGATCTAGCTTCGTCATTCAACGCTGAGACAAACTGCTGCAAACTGCAAACTGCTGCCCTTCGAACATCAACAAATCAAAACTAGCCTACAACAATGCAGAGCAACACTTATTTATGCTGTAATGACCAAGTGAGTGTTGAAATCCTTTATCGGCTTTGTATTAATTACCATTATAATGTTGATGGTGCTCTCATCATAATTTGGATTTCTACAGCCGGACAAACACTTGATAACAACGCACGAACCATATGCATTAATAAAACTATATTGTAAAACTATCCATTATGAATTTTCTAAGTTGTTTGTAGCTTCCTTTTCCGGCTAAATGATGACAGTGATGTTTTTTTTTTTTTTTGTTGAATCCAGAAAACATGTATATACTCCCCGGTACACTGACACATATATAGGCGCCCGAAACTTTCGGAAGGTTGGGAGGGGGAGGGAGGGCGGGGGGAGTGGAGGACCACTATCGGAAAAAAGAAAAAAACACTAAAAAAAATGAGCATATATTAACATTTTAATTTGGAGATGTTAAATAAGAGCAGATATATATTGAAATCGTCGAACAGTATTTGTTTTCATATTTTTTGAATGGTACCTTTCTCCCGGTTGGCTTTCCTGTATGACTCAGTTTTGCAACATTAGTTCAGACATGAGTAAATGTTACAAAGACGTTCGTTTTCCGATTTTCCCACTCGAACGAAACGGGATTGCTACATTTACTCTAACCTATGTAAATGTCTCAAAAGCCATTTCGAGCAGGATGCTGCTAATTACCGAGAAGGTATGTCCTTTTAAAGGTTTTTTCATAATTTGATATGCCAAAAGGGTGTCTAAGAAAAAAAAAGGGGGGGAGGAAAAACATGCCCCAAGTGCCCCACTATGCGGGCGCTGTTGTGCCAAGATGTTTTTTTCCCCAAGAGTATTGTTGATACAAGGGCGTAGTTTTTATCGATAAATATTTTCAACTCCGAATTATAATCCGAAACTGAAAATATATCGGTACGCCTTGCGCCTTGTTTATCAGCTAGGGAATGTAACGAGTGGTTGAAAGTATTTATCGATAACTACGCTCGAGTGGCATTTGAAACGAGAATATATCGTCTCCTAAGTAGGCTTATTTGCTCCTTACGATCCCTCACGAACTTGCCGAAAGTACCGTGAAAGATGATAACTGTTGTAGAACGAACATTAGTACCAGTCACGGCATGCCAACAAAAGTAATTATGTGTTTTATTTTTAACGAAAATATTGTTTCTTTAATTTAAAATAGAGTGTGATGAGTAACATTAGTAGGTTTTACGAAATTTTATGTACTTCACTCTGAACTTGCTTCTACTGCCACGCTTCAATGTTAGTGGTGATTAGGCATAACGCGCTTGGACAGGAAGCTGATGCTGGCTGATTGTTCTGTCACCATGGCAACCAAAGATTAATCGTACATTGCTGGGAAGCCAGATCATGCCTTACGTGATTATCAGGTTCGTCGTATTTGTGTACAAATTGGTTTAGCCTATTGTCAGTATTTAGACGATATAGTTCTCCGCCATACTTGTGTTATGTGGCGGAGACCAGAAAACCAGACGATTTGGTCGTAAAAACAACATGGAGGGATAAAGCTGACAGTTTCCTATTGGTTTATTCAAATCGATAGCCATACTGAATAAGTAGGTGTAGTAGTCGACCAGGTTCCCTAATGAGAATATACCTTCACAATTTTCTAACCCCAATTAACCAATGGGAAGCAGTGGAAACAGCAGCCACAAGTCAACCACACCTCTTAAACACAAATAAAATGCGCAAGTGGTATTTTATCAGGTAAAACTGTCAGCTTTGTCCCTCCATGTTGTTTTTACGATCGAATCGTCTGGTTTCGTGGTCTCCGCCACGTAACAAACAAGTATGATGGGACGATATTTAGTAGGCCTAAACTAATTTCTAAATCAATACGATGATAGTCACGTGAAGCATGATTCGACTTCCCAGCAACGCACGATTAATCTTTCGTTACCATGGTGACAGAACGATCAGCCGTGTATGTTCGTCCTACAAACAACAATCGTTAGCTTTCACGGTAAGTTAGGCTACTTTCGGGAAGTTTGTGGTGGATCGTTGGGGAAGCAAAACTACGTAGGAGACGATATATTCTCGTTTCAAATGCCACTCGAGCATATTTTAATTCAGTATCAATGAATGTTCTTAACTACTCGTTAAACATTTCGAAGTTGATAAAAACACTTCGCACAAGCAATAGGTATAACACTTCGGAATGCAACTCAGGGTTGAGAACATTTATTGATAAAAAAAAAAACCTACGTCATCGAGACATTACTACTGAAGAAATGGCTTTTTTCCAACGACTGAAAAAACAAGTGCAAACTAAAAGCTGGATGGATAGTATAATACACAAAGAAACCATTATTATACTACGATAACATTAAAAAAAAAAAGATTAAACATAAATGTATACGTATTTTTTCCCTATGATGAAACAAAACAAAAATTGAATTAACTCTAGCTGCTGGGTTACAATACATTTTTGTGTGTCGAGACTTGGCGAAACATCACGATTAATCTCGATATCGTCTTAGTCTTGGCAATGTTGGTCTCTCTCTCTCTCTCTCGATAAATATCACTACGTCTCTGTCGGGTTGATATGACACGAGACTTTTTTTGTATTATGTTTCTGCAATTTCTTCCTTTTCTGTATTGAGTAACACTGTTAATTTTTTTCTCTCGTTCAATTCAGTTTTTTTTTCTCGTTTTTTTTTTCGTCTGTGACCTCTTAATCACCTTTTAGTGTCAGTCGTGCAACTTCCGGTTTTTTAACATTTTTTTTTTCCGTTTACTTTTTTGGTACCAAACATTTTTCCATGTTTTTTTTTGAGACCGTTCTCATGCCCGAAGGAGGTTGTGGTGTTTGGAATACAAAACGATGTCAACGATACATACGAAGTTTTGCTTTTCCAGAGTCCCCTTGCACAACTGTGCTGCCACCACCCACCTGAAGAAATCGAAATGGTAGACTTCTTTCTTGTAGTTGATTCAGTTTAATGGCGAGTAGGGAAACACGTCCATATATCCACAATACATTACGATGAGCACACGCACCAAGAAGGGCTACACAAATCTTGTGATCAGTGTGATCATACATTTTTTATAGTCGTTCTTGATTTAAGGTGCTCATCGTAGTGTGTTGTGGATATAGACGTGTGTGTTCCCAAATATTGGATATTTTAAGACTTGGTTTAACTACAAGACGTCTACTATTAGATTCCTACAGACGGGTGGATCAGAGTTGTGCTAGGGGACTCTGGAAAAGTAAAACTTCGTATGTATCGGCGACATCGTCTTGTGCACCAAACACTAAAACATACAAACAAGGGAAGTGGAGGACGAAGACTGAATCGCCTGTAATTAGACTGGTATAGCTGTTGAAGGACTGGTAGTCTGTCTCAAAGGTGGCCAGCTGACTATCTCCATGCCACAGGTCTCGGATTCGAGCCTCAACACAGCCACCACTGCATTTTCGGGAAGCGAAAGGCCCTGTGATGCCTTGTACTCATGTCGAATGGGGCATGAAAAAGACCCTAGAGATTTCCGCTTTGAATTACCTAGTACTTTGGCGCTATGGCTTCAGCTGGGAGTGAACAAACCTCAAGATAGTCGCTCACTCTAAACTCATCTAGGTGTGACAAAGGCCATCTTATTATTTAGGAAGCATGTTTCTATCTGGTCTTCATCTGTTATTTTAAATAACCTGTATGTTTGACGTAACATTTTCTGAGTTCAAGAATTTTTGTTGCTTCAAGAATTTGTTGTTACGTCAGCTGTTTACTAGACTGCTAAAACTAATGTAAGGGGAAAAAAAGACGATAGGAAAAAAAACCGAAGGAAGAAAAAGCTGAAGGAAAACAACGTTTCCTGGTGAAATTCCTTACCCTACCTGATGAAATTCGAGCCAAGGTAACTGACATTACCTAACACAACAATAACAACAACTTGAAAAAAGTCACAAATAATTTTTCCTACTCCTGGCTTTTTTCCACTTTTATTCTTTTTCCTTTGTTTTATTCGGGACACAATTAAAATCTGAACATTTTTAAAGCTGAACAGCCTTGTTTTAGGAAGTTGTTGATTAATAATGGTCCTTGAAAAAATTGTATAGATTTTAAAAAAAAAGTACTTTACCGATTATATTAGCTTTGCAAAAAGGCCCTGAAAATGCTTGAATTTTGTGCGAACCCTCGGATTCGATATCAATAAATGGCTTTTCTTTCTGCGAATGTTTTTTTTTATCAGCATTTCTTGTACGTTTCAAATTATGTGGTGCGTCCTGTGGTCATTTCGTAAACGCTAGAAATAAAACCGCGTTAACTTAAACCCTCTGGTTGATACTAAGGGCTTAGAAAAGGTGTTTCTTTAGGCAAGAGGCCCTCGCTCCCTATCCCTATTCAACTCTTCTTTCTAAAGCCCTTTAACTTCACAAGCAAAAACGGTAGCAGCAAAAACAAAAGCGTAAGAACCAACCCTACTTTCAACCCGGCTTAAGAAAAGGTGATGTAAAATATTTTTATGCCCGCACCCAATCGGGGGAGCTCTGCATCTTACCCCCACACCCCCTCCTTCCGATGCCTATGCACTTGTGGTTTTTCGTGGTGTGACCATTCCCCCCACTGTTTCAATAAATAACTACGGTACATCAACTCCAAACAGTAAATGTTGAACCGGTTAATTTTTATTTTGAGAGGGGTAGGGGTTCGAGGAAGGGGCCTGTATTTTTTTGCAATTCTGAACCACAACTATTCCTCAACTACAGGTTGCCCTATACCACAAATTTAACCATTTTTTTCGTGTCCTTCCTATGCCTCTTCAGTAATCGCTAAACTATTTGCTTTGCACCCCCCTCCAAAAAAAATATAACAATTGTACCTTCATTCAATGAGTTCTACTAAATAATCAGTAGTTACTAAATACAGACTTACGGCGGTTACCGGTTTCGCGGAATTCTATTTCTCTGAAAAAATTTTCCGTTTCGCAGAAAATTGAGCACTGCTTAAAATTCGGCCAAATGTTCATGACCGTTTCGTCGAATATCAATTTCTCTGAAAAGTATATTCTTACAAACTGAGTATATTCTTACAAACTGTAAAATTATTACCCACTCTTCCTATTAAAGAAGCCTTTTTACTTAAAGGAATTGTGTGATTATTTGCGGTGTCTGGTGTTGGATCTTTTACCGCAGCGAGGGCGGCAGCACGAGCGTGGCAGGCAATTTGGAAAAAATAAATCTTCGGCAAAACAAGAATTCCCATTTGGCCGTATTTTAAGCAAATTTTTCAATTTCGTCAAAAAGGGATTCGGAAAAAAAGAGCATACCTCATTAAGACGACACTTGTTCGGTGGGCTTTCCCGCACACCACGAAAGCCATGCACAGAAACGCAACAACGTCAAGGCCATAGAACCACCCCTTTCCCCCTTCGTCAAATAGAATAGTACTGCACTTTGATATGCAGTCAAGCCGCATTGCAGGGATGTGTGTTAGACCCAAAGGTTCACTTTTAGGAGAGCCCCCCCCCCCCCAAAAAAAAATTTAATTTTCCTTAGGATTCAAAATGGCCGTCAATTTCCGTTTTGCTGTACATGTTGACTAAATTGCTAAGAAATGAATCAGTCACAACTATTTTTTAGGGCTGAAAGTGAGGGTGACTTTAAAAAAAATGTTCAAATGAAAACTGTCCCTCGTTTGCGGCTTACACAAACTCAGCGAAGTATGATATCTAAACCAGAGGTAGCACATTTTGCTATAGAAACACTTTGGTGGGCCGCCATTTTTGAAAATGGCATCATAAAACGTTTTTTTTTTTTTTTTGCTTATAACTTCTGAACTATTCATCTGACGGAAAACAAACCAATTACATACTATGTTCAGATTCACATTTCAAATTTAAAACTGTCCTATTCATATTTTGCGTGAAATTAGCCCTTCTGGTCCACATTCATCGTTAAGTCCTACTACGTCCTTTCTAGCGTATAGATTTTTTTCTAATTTTGACTTTAAACTGCTGCTGTGGCAGATCTAACTAAGATAAATGGATATAGTTAGGCTTAGATGAACGATGAAGATGTATACTTTCCAACCAGAGTAATAAAAACCATTTAGCATAATGAGGCGCTAAGTTACGGCTGTTTCTCTATGCTGTAGCGCCTTTGTGTGTCAATTCACCACAAGTTACGTTTTAGTGACTACTGCAGTGGCAGTACTGGTTACCGTAAATGGAGGTAATTTAGCTTAGATGAAAGGTGGTGATGTATCTTTCAACAAGAGTAATAAAACCGAATTATCATAATTAGGAGCTAAGCTACGGCTGTGTATGCTGTACCACCGTGCCTTTTACAGACATTCACCTTCAAGTGGCAGTTCTGATTAAGATAAATAGGGTTACTTTACCCGTGTTGGAAATTACACATATCCAAATTTCATCTAAGCCTAAGTAAATCCATTTATCTTAATTAGAACTGCCACTGCAGCAGTTTAGATATAACGTGTTGTGAATGGCCGCAGACATCATGGTGCTGCAGCATAAACGGCCATCGCTTTGCTCATAATTATGATAATTTTTTGGAAAAAATACATCACCACCTTTCATCTAAGCTTAATTACATCCATTTATCTATGTCACTGCAGTGGTTTAAAGTCAGGAATTATAAAAAAAAAAGCAAATATGGTTGAAATGACGCAGTAGGAATTAAATGCCGAATTTGGACCAAAAGGGTTAATTTAACGCAAAATATGAAATCGACTTTTTTTTAAGGAAAGTTTATTCTGAACAATGCTTGCAACTGGTTTGTTTTCCGTGTGATGAATGGTTCAGCAGTTATAAGCAGAAAACTGTTGTTTTTTTTTTTTTTGGGGGGGGGGGGATGGCATTTTCCAAAATGGCGGCCAACAAAAGAGTTTCTGTTGCAAATGTGCTACCTATGGTTCAATCTAGTAGTCAGTGGCGCCAAGTTAGTATGTAATGATGTGGCACATGGTAATAGCAACGTTGATTTAAAACTTGAAAACAGGACGCCATTTTGGAAAGAAAAAAAAAGACAGAAATTAGGGGCCATTCTGAATCGGACATTTTTTAATGTGTTTTCAGCACTAAAAAATAATTGGAACTAACATATTTTATAACAATTTAGCCAACATATACTGTAAAATAGAAATCGCCCTCATTGTAGCTGTATAAGACTACACTTTGTAATGCAAGCGATTCGCTTTGCAGGGATGTGCATTAGAAATTTAGAATCAATGGACCACTTTTCGGAGACCCCTAAAAATATTTCCCTTAGGATTCAAAATGGCAGCCGATTTTGGCAACCTGCGACCAACGTGAAAGCAGTAATGCAGCCCAACATCATTCACATTTAACTGAATTTGTCACATAAAAATAGGTTAAAAATAGTAATCATTCTGCATTTCCTTAAACGCGATTTAACATTCGTAATCTTATTTTAAAAATCGTAATTTCCTATTATATGTATTGAATTTCAGTTTGAAAGCCAACTTGCAAAGGTTGCAAACGCAAAGTTCATTTTTCTGAACATTGGTCGAAATAACGTAAGAAATTAGTCGAGCCGAAAATCAGTTTAGACGAGATAACACGAGCATTAGCAACGAAACCGAGATATGGATCGAAAAATTAATAATACGATACTGTCATATTATCGTCACATGTTTCGTAAGCCTGTGCTAAGTAAAACTATGTACTGGAGGAAATGCTACCTCTATCACTCTATATTTGCGACCACAACAATCCCTGCAATTGATCTGGTCTTCAGCCTTTTGAAGGTATCTGACTGTGAACATGGCTTTTTTATTAAGATGATTCCTAGAACCTTTCACAATACGAGCCTGAGTGTTAAAATGTAAATATGACGGCTTATGCACTTATTTCAGTGACAAATTCGTAAGACAAACGTAAATATGCCTGGATGGAAATTCTTCCTCCATATTCATGCTTATCAACCCACTTACAAACGAATGAAAATACCTAATGGATAAAAATTAGGTTTTTTTCCCCCATTTCTTTTTTTTATCACTGAAACTGCTCCGTCTGTGAAAGGCGTCAAACTATTTTGAAAATGCCAGTAGCTACCACCATACGTTTATGGTCGTCAACAAGTGGAAGAAATATGGTTGAGAGTGGCAATTCGACGCCATTGGGCGTAAAAGGGTGGTGATGTACTGGATTGAGTTGTTTGTCAGCAGGCCTAACTCTATCTTACGCTTAAACAAAACATCCCTTCGACTTAGGATACCTTATACCACGCGCCATGGCTGTTTGCTGTGACATGCATATCACGTGACTGGGCTAGTCTAAAGTTCGACCCCCTCCCCCCAACCCATCACGAAAGTTTATACAATTTTGAGGTTATTGTCGTGTCATGCAGTAGTACTTTATTTAAAACCACTTTCTAATCTAAAAAATGTTTTCTCACCATCGGGTATTTTTCATGTTGCACGTGTTGCTGTTGTGAAGCGCATGGAAATGCTGACTCGAACTTCCTTCCAACATGAATCTCAGTCCAAAAAAGCAGTTTCAACAACATTTTCACTGGTTTCAAGCCATCGGCTCGTTTTCCACATAATTGGGAACCTGTAAATACGAAATGCTATTTTTAAATTAGTCCCAGAGGAAATCATCTACACTTAACCTGAAAAGGCGTCAGAAAACCTACTTTTTACTATTTTTGGACCTGGGGGGGGGGGGGGGGTCAGGGGGGCGTTTTCTCAGGGTTTTGGGAGGGGGCGGGGGTCATAACAATTTGGAGTTCACATTTTCAATTTCTCCACTCCCCCCACCCCAGACGTAAATAACGACCGATCCCTACAGTCTGAAGAGAATGATGATGGGCACCGGATGGGGGACCATGGCCAAGTCCCCACCAGACAGTGTGAGAGACTACCGAGCTGCTTCAGTGCCTAAGTTTTAACGGACACAGGAGAGAAAATTCGCAGAAATTTAAAATTTGAATGGCCATGTTTAAAGGCACCTTTTCACCTTTTCAACTCCTATAGATGCAGCAACGTAGAACCTTCGAGCAATAGAAAGAAAATAGCGGAAAATTTAAAAAAGGAACAACACTTCAGAGCACCGCAGCGAATTTTCCTAACTAAAACGAGATCACGTGACCCATATCAGCCTATTGGATGGCGGTGAGTCTGGAACGTGGATGCTGTGTTTAGAATATGGGAAAAGCTATCGGAATAGTGAACTGACGTCTTTAATAGCGTTTTATGAATTTTAGAAAAACATGCACCTAACAAGTTACACGATGAAACTTATTAGACTACAAAACTCTTTGAAAGAGTGAAATTAAGATACTGCTACTTTAAATTAGTTTTTTTTTTTTTTTCACTTTCAGGTGGTAAACAGGTTTATTTTGTATTTTCATAGGACAAAAAAATTGGGGTTAATGGTTTCTGAAAATAACTTACTAGGCTACTTGTTTTTTTTTTTCATGCAATAATTAAAAGGACGTACCCTCTTCTGATTTTTGTGCATCCTGCGCATAAATTAGCTTTTGCAACATTTACATACGTTTGAGTGAATGTAGCCAAACCGCCTCGTACGTTGGAAAAAAAAACCAGAAAACGAAAGCATTTCCAATATTTACATAAGCCTGACTAAAGTGAAACTGCTCGAATTTCTGTAAGTGTGGGACTTCTAGTGATGGAGATTGTTGGTATTAGAACAACAGGAACGCCGAATCGGTTTTTTTTAAATAAAAACTCCTTCAGCAGCTATGGGCTTTATTCTGGACAATATCTCGGCATGCGACATGGAGGTTTTCCAGTTCGATTTCTCGGATTTGCGCTTCTGTCCCTTTCCCTATTGTGCCTCTAAAAATTTTTAGTAATTATTGTTAGTAACTTGGCTTTAGACGATTTAGTCACAACAAAACACATTTTTAAAAAGGTATACACAAAACTGAAATTGGGAAGAGAAAAACATTATAATTCTGAAAGTATACCAAAAAGACTCATCCTGAAATAGGTTAAATTTCATCTTTATTATTTCAGTGGTGTTCTAATTGATTTTATACTTTTTGTCGAGCACCGTGATCTGAGGCATATCGAAGACAAAATGTTGGGGAGTAGATTTTAACTCTGAAATTTCCAGTAAAAATTTTCGGTAAAAACATCGATAATTTTCGATAATAACGAGGTGCATTGCGAAACGAAAAACACCGAACAGGTTTCGTATTAAGTGCTTGAAATCTTTGAAAGCGCTTGAATTTATTAAGAAAAAATTGAAGGCCTTGTATTCTTTGAAACCGTTAACAACTTCGTCCTGGAAGGTTTCAATTTTAAAACAGTGTCCTCTTGAGCAAAACAAACTTGCAACTTGTTTAAATATGTTTTGCATGCTTGTCTTGAAATGTTGTTGGGTTTATCTTTAAAAATATGTTTGTTCCACACGTTTATGACGTTTCCCACAATTATGAAACTCCTTACCCTACCCTGGTTAAATTCGAGCCAAGGCAACTGACTAACTTGACATGAAACAATAACAACATACCGAAAAAAGCCACATTTTTTTTCCTTCTGGTTTTTTCCCCCTCAGCGTTTTTTTTTTCCATGCACGATAAAAACATGAAAATGTTTGGCGAGACTGTGTTCCATTAAAAACAAGATGAAGGCACCAAGGCGGCAAATTTACCAATAATAATTCCACCATATGTGATTAATTATCAGTGATATTTCCGTCATGATCCCCGATTTTATCCGAAAATATGGACTACCCCATCCCTACTTCTTTCTTTTTACCCTCGTTTAAGTCCGTCTACCCTTATTTCCGGCAGAGACTCCTTTTTCCGACTTATTTTCGATCCTGACGGTAATACTTTAATATTTATTTATTTAATTTTTTTCGCATATTACAGACAAATATTTTCATCGTCGTATCGTAACAGAAATATTTGTTACATCTACCAATGGGGCAGCGATAATAAGGCGACACTGGCTACCAGGCTAGAGCCGGTCGTGGAGCTAGCTGCAAGGGGCACTGTATACAAAAATATTTAGTAAAGCCGATGGTGTGAGAGAGGATTTTTTTAGGTGTAAAAACCATTGTTTTGTCCAATCCCTTACGCTGCGATACATAATATATTAAAATTACAGATCGAAAAGAAAAAATTCTACCTGCCGAAAATTGCACCAGCTGCCAACAAATAAAAATAAAAAATGAGCATTTTTTTTAGGTTCACGAAACCCGCTCTACAGCATTGGCTTGACAAGCTAAGCTAATGTTTTTATCTCCACGTGCACCTTGCTGCTAGCTCAACGAACGGCTCCAGTCTAGCCTCGTGCCAGTTGCTCTATCCCTATGGTGAAACATTTGTAAAGTTGAGTCTAAAAATGGTGGCAGGCAGCGTTCCCCCTCGACAAAGAACCGAAGGGACGTAAAATCCTTGAAAAAATTTATTTATTTGCTATTTTCATTAATACTGTTTTTTTATGGAGCCATGGAGCAAAAAAAACATAATCGTACAAAAAAAAGGTGGCCCCGTTATCCAGCCGGGGGGATGGGGGGCGGGGGGGGGGGGCACTTGCCCCAACTGAAAAACAATTATTTACGCCACTTACTGACAGATAAAAATGAGACATTTTTCACAATGCACTCGAGTCTAAATGTCGAGAAGCCAAAAAATGTTATATGTTCAAAGGTTTAATTTTAAAGTTAACCCCCCCACTCCCCAAAAAATATCCATCAATATTGAAGATGGAAGTAATACGCAGTGTTTGCCGTTGCTTTCCGACTTGAAAAGACAATCATGTTTGACGTGAACCGTAATGTGGGCCTAAAGTAAGAGCTTACATTACACCTTACAGACACTTGTTTTTTTTTTTCCGTCACTGAAAGGAAATGTGCATGCTGTGGCGTTTCGTTTGACGTAAGAAGAAGAAAAAAAAAAAACATTTTCCGAGACGGATATACACACGAATACACTTTTAAAAACCCAAAAATAATTTAGACGTACACCTGAAGAAAAGAAGTTCTTTTTTTTTTTCCCCTTCTGTGTTTCTTAAAACTTTGTTTGGAATGAAGTGGTGGGGCATATCGTCAATTCGTACGAGTTAGAAATAAAACAGCGCTAACTTAAGTCGCTTTAGTTAGTAAGAGCTGAAGAAAAAGGAAGTTTCTTTAAAGCAAAAGAAGCCCTCTTTCTCGTTCTATTCACTTCTCCGTTCTAAAAGACTTTTAACATCACAAGCAAAAACGGTCGAGGCAAAAACAAAAGCCTAAGAACCCAACCCACTTTCAACCCGGCTTTAGAAAAGGTGATGTAAAATATTTTTATACCCGCACCCCATAGGGTGAGCTCGACACCCTACCCCCGCCCCCTCCCCATGCTTATGCACTTGCTCTCGTTTTTAGTGGTTCGACAACTTTCGAGGTAGGGGGAGATGTAGGGGGGAGAACATTGGGTTTTGTATAGAAAAAGGGGACTTATTCTTTATGCTTGTATCTCTTCTATATGACGCAGTGCTGTAAAGGCGGGGCGTGAGGTTCTGCCACCAGGGGACGTAGAACTCTACCTGGGAGTGAAGAGGGAACCTGAAGACCTGACCAATTCGAGGCCGAAAGCGGGTTCGAGCGGGGACAACAACCACCCACATCTACAACTCAAAGAAGCCCGCAAGGTGCTACAAGCCAACGGAGATCCTCTAGACGCCTCCATCCAAGTCAAACGGGAGCCCCCAGAAGAGAGTCCCCCTCCCCCTCCTCCACCCCCACCCCCTTCCTCCACCACCCCCACCCCTGTGGACACGATGACGTCATCGGGGACATCTCACAACTTCACCTTTGACCCCGTCACCGCTTCCCAATATGGCGTCTTGTCGAATTCTCCACCAGCCAGCCAGCCAAATCAGTACAGGCCGTCGTCAGCGCCCTATTCCGATTACTACAGAGATTTCTACCCGAGTGGTGGAAGCTCGCAACAGCAACAGCAACAAGCTCAATCGTCGGGGGGTTATGGTGACCCCCAGGATGGTGGGGCGGCCCTGATGGAACGCTATATACGCCACGCAGCGGTCAACGGAACGGCGGGCAACAACAGCTACAAAGGGGG
>JAHWFP010140954.1:39738-62388 GCA_023313725.1 Lithobius niger | reverse complement strand
CTATCCAGTTGACCATGTCAGTGGATGACTTAATTCAAATAGCAAACATGGTATGGCACCAGTGCCGAACTAGACTTTTTCAGGGGTTGGGGAGGGGGAGGGGGGTGCAAGAGTAATGTAGGGCCCTAATAGACTAAACATTATTGCGTGCCAGGTTGTGGCCTATTTTACAGTAGTTTTGTTCATAAATTTGGGCCCGTGTGCGCAACCCTTCCCAATGTCTGTCGCCACTCGCCATTTGGCGAGTGGAAATCAACAGTTGGCGACTTGGAATTTAGCCTTACTCGCCAAATCGGCGACTAGCTACAGAGCATGCCACTAAAAAAGGGGTATCTCTGGAACCGTACAAGTTAGAGACGAACGGTTTGCGGCGTTATGCTCAGATTTATAAGAGCTATATAACTGGATTTTCTGCATTAATACTGGAGTTTAAGAAAATTACACAATTTTGTTAATACATAAATTAGAGAAACCTTTCATCATACAAGACGTATTTGGTATGTGGCGAGTAAAAATTGTGAAATGGCGAGTGCTTTGTCAGGTCTACTGTCCAAGTGGCGACTGCTACTGGATTGACATTCGGAAGGGTTGCGTGTGCGGCGTGCTCCCTTTGCAAAAACCCCCACCCCAACAGTAGTGAATTTTTTTCCCCTTTTGGATCCTCGATTGTAAGCCTGCTGCCTCCTGGCCCGCCTGGGCGTTATCCACTGTTTGACCCACCCCTAATTACGACACTGTTTGACACTGAAAGAAAGCTTTAAACAAAATTCTCTTCTTTTACTAAATTGCTATAAAAAAAAATCCTATCGCGTATAGGTAGTATTTTTGTTGTGTAATGAGTTTTGCTGGGTTTCGTAGTGCGTTCTTTACGAGGGCATCGTATCCCAAAAATGGATAGTGCATCCTAAAGTATTGTCATTGCCATGCCTAAATATTGTTAGGGTTATAACAATATTTTCAGTAATGAACTTTGGCTGTATGGCCCCACATCGTGGAGACTGCCCTCTGAGGCAGATTAACCGTGCGAAAGGACGCTACTCCTGATAATTTCCTATCATATAGTTGGTTTTAGAACTGTTGGCTACATAGCCTACTTTATTTTTAGTTTCGAGTGGACGAAATTTTCAAAGAAAGCCACAAAATGACAGTTTTAAAAAGTTTTAGATGGTTTTTTTTAGTTCGGCCCCTTTTAATACAGCGATAGTTTTGTCGATAGCAGTCGTCGCCAAAGCTGATCAATGTAAGACGCAGACTCCGAGAATCTTGCAACAGCACTTGTAACCTGCCCTTTATTTCCTCAAATTTTCGTCCAATTTCCTCCAATTTCAGAACACTAACGATCTACAACCTTGTAAACTTTATAAAATTTGAGAAGTTCTTGGCGATCTTTTTTGTCTTATTATACCAACACGATTTCCTCAATTTTTTCTCTTTCCTCAGTAACCAGGTTACAAGGTTACGTAATATTCTCGAACCCCGGTAAGACGATTGATTTAGATGGGACAGCCAGGCTCTTGACTCTTAAATATTTAGCCTATTTTTCTAAGGTCCAGGCCATACTAGGCCTACATTCTTTACTGCTGAAAACGGTACAGTTATAAAAATTCAAGCATCGCTCGTTCTTACTAGCCACGTACAGTTGTGCGAAGAATGATATATACTATGCTTGAATTTTTAATATTATATTGCTTTAGCCTTTCTAAAGAAATCGGTGAGATAAAAAATGTTAACTACGTAAGTATGTTCATATTTCGAGGAAGAACCGTGGGCTGGCTGTCTGTGTCATCCACATTAATTACCTTGCAGTGTGCCTGTGTCATTCATATGAATTTATAGTACTATGTGTCATTGCTGAAGCTGTATCATTATCACCGATTGTTATCATATTAAGTTAGGTATGACTGTCCTAAGTGTAGATTAAATATTGAGTCAGTGATAACAAGTCAAGTTGGATGGATTAATTTACTTACCTAGGCTGTAGTGACATTTGATATTCACTTGGCTATGGTTCGAATCGAAATACAATTTAGTTTTCTGTCCAAGGTGTTGTTGAAGGGGTTATATTTCTTTTGTGTCAATGTATATCTAGTGTCTCTTCTGGGAGCATGAACGTACGTACAAAGCCAAAATGTGTGTTAGGCAGGTTCCCACACAACCTGGGAAAGTCGGATTTTTTTTTTAATCATTGGAAGCTTGGGAAAGTCGTGGGATTTGCAAAGGAATGAGGTAAAGTTAAGGGATTTTAACGAACAGAAATTATTAAAAAATTAGTGGTGATTATGGGTCGACTCCATAAAATACATCCTTGACACACGAATTAAAAAAAAAACCGCAGTATTTCTGCCCACTCTTGGGGGCCGTCATCAGGCACATACACACAGAGTACCGTATAGACTCGCTTAAAGCCGCACTGGCGTATAAGCCTCACCCCAACTTTATGAAGACCAAAAAACGGTGAAAAAAAGAAAACGCGCATATAAACCGCAAGTTTATGAGGTAACTGACTTTTATTTTGCCCATAATGTTCTACCAAACCACTGTAAAACATGGCTGATAAGCCAACAATTGCAAAAAAAAACACAGCAAAACATATCCGATGGCCTCAATCGCTAGTCCAATTCAGCACCTTCTCCTGGAACTTCTTGGTCTGCAGCTTTGTCTGTATCCCACAAGATGTCATCCTCTGTTGCATCAAGAGCGTTGCTGATGCAACATCTTTAAAATCCTTTTTAAAAAATGAAAGTTAAATGGTTTTTTAGAAATAACTTTGGAAGGAATGCAGCTAGTGACTTGTGGTTTGCACCATTGGAAAGCTGGCGAAAAACCGGTTAAAATGGTGTATTTGAACGTCAAAATCGGTCAATATTTAGCGAAATTATCGTCGTATCTGCGTATAAACCGCAGGTTGCTTTTTTGGACAAAAATATATCGAAAAAAAGTGCGGTTTATATGCGAGTCTATACGGTAAAACGAAGGAGGTTTAAGACCTAACATAGACTAGCGGCCATTTTACCGGAAGTTGCGGAACTTCTGGTAAAATGGCTGCTAGTCTTTGTTAGGTCTTAAACCTCCCTCGTTTTGCTCTGTGTGTATGTGCCTGATGACGGCCCCAAGAGTGGGCAGAAATATTACGTTTTTTAAAATTTGTGTGTCAAGGATGTATTTTATGGAGTCGACCCATAATCACCACTTATTTTTTAAACAACAAAGCATCCTACTGCTCACCCTGTCAGAAATTATAAAAGAAAAATTATTTCAAAGGAGCCCAATGTTCGAAATTCAAAATCTCAAAATGAATTTTAGTAAGAGAAATTCTCTGGACAGTTTAAAAGATAACTAGGCTATTCAGTGATCAAAAATGCAGAGCTGTAAAAAACTTCGGAGAAGTAGGCCTATAACTGTTATAATAAGTACAACCTTTTTTGTGATCAAATTTCAGGAGAAAATTCTCTTTTTTTTGTGTGGGAAATACGTGAAAATCGTTTTCTAAAAGGTTTGTGTGGAAACTCTGGTTAGGCCAGTGTCACAAAAAAATAGCAGTCTCATATTTTTTTTGGTAGTAGTGGCCAGACTTTCTGTATTTCAAAAAAAATTTATTTCTGTGTGAAACTACGTAGTAAAGTAATCTTTTTTTTTTCTGTTTGGAATTTTGTTCCTATTGTTTGAAATAACTAAATGTTTTTAAAAAGAACGCTCTCATTATATTTTTAAAATACCACGCATAACTAAAAATGTGTAACATTTTATGTAGATTTGAGGGAATGTTGCAAAACTGTCACATGAGTTTGCACGGATGGGCGGGGACGCAGGGAATTACCATACATTTGACCGCATATGGAAAATCTTCCGTAACCTGGTAACGTGGTTACCGGGACGGTTGAGGGACCAGAGGGACGGTCAAGGAAGAAAATTGGACATTAAAATGGTAACTACTGTATGAAGCTGGGACGCTTTGGGCAGGTTACCGGTACGCCATGGAACATTTTCCATACACGCAATCCCGAAGGCAGAAAGTGGTGCGACGTGCGACTATGTCGCAGATAATCTGGTACAGTCGCAGACAAAACGTGCCATTTTGACCAAATTTCTGCCGTTTCGCCAATTTTTGACCGATTTGGACATTCCAATACACCATTTTAATCGCCTCGACAAGACCTTTCCGTTGGTGGAAGAGCCAGATCAATAGAATAAAGCACTGAAAAGTTATTAAAAAAAAAAACAATATACACTTAGCCATACGAAGATTAGCAAAACTGCGATGCAAAATGAAACTTTTATAGCAGATTCTGAATTTTGATTAGCAGTTTTTGTTTTATTTACTTCTTAAAAACAAATAGGCCTAGGCATAACACATGTTTTTACTTTTTATTTTCTCAACAGACAGAACCTTCCAAAGCTCTTGTTGTGTTCATGGACAATTTTTTTAATTCTGTCTATTTATTTTTAATTTCAATTATATAATATTTTTGGGCAGTTACCATTAACATTCCTACAGCTTCAAGACATTTGTGGCAGTTTTGCACAATCGTTGCGAATCGTTAGGGTTGTCACTGAGCCATGCATTGGACTAGTGGCACCGGGAAGAGCTCTCTTCCAAAACCCATTGTCTCCCACCGTCTCCCCTATGGTCCTTCCTGCTACATGGGCTAGGCCTATATCCACTCAATGCTGCTATTAAAACAGGGACGTCCCTGATTAAAACGACTGACTTTGACTGCTTTTTTTTCGCGCTTAAACGAAACTCAAACCACATAAGTTAATCACTTGCTGTTTCTAATTATTGGTAAAAACAGCTGCTACGAATGCTGTTCTCATGCGGAGTAGCTAACATTTTACGTCGCAGCTTTGCGACAAAAAATAAAAATTGAATAGCAAAACAATAATGCATCGCAAAGTGCGATGCGATACTGCTTAAGTCGAACCCTGGCTGCAAACAATTTTTCCCTGACAACAGACAGTGGCAGAAAATTCTGCTTGGGGGCACGCATTTGACCTAACTTTTTTGTAGTTAACTGAGTCACAAAAAAGACAATGTGGCAACAAGCACCTTTTTAAATGCAGTAAATTTGTTTCCATTGGCTATTTTTGCACCAAAATAAAACCTAACATTTTTTTACTAGGGTGTAATAAAATAAGTCGGTCTACTGTCTTTCTACTTGTGTGTGCCGATCTGTAGGCAGTCAAGGACTCGGTAGCACAGTATCCAAATGTTTTGGTCTTGGCTATTATGAACGAAGTGAGTCACCACAAAAAAAAAATAATAATATTAGTAAATTGGCTTTCACTACTGAAGGGAAAGTCACAGAGCAAATGACCTTTAAAAATGTCAATCGTTCAGCATTTGACATTTTTGGTAAGTAGACTGTGTATAAATAAACCTTGTAGCCTAATCTTTTAAACAGGATTTTCGGTGAACATTTGATTTCACTTAACCCTTACATTATGGGCGCGGCTGCTTGTATTTCGTAGCTACAAAGAGCTTGTAGCCAATCTAAGAATATTGTTGGTAAGGACGCGAAAACCGAAGGCTCACAAGAAGTAACTAAATACAGATGCAAACCTATTTACGTTGCCTTCTCGCCACGTCAGTCTGGCTCAGTGGTATGACCTTGGCCTTTGGTTTCAAAGGTCCTGGGTTCGATTCCCCGCTCAGGCAGTCTGACATCCAAAAGGCAACGTAAATAGGTTTGCGTCTGTATTTAGTTAATGTTGGTAAGGCTAGCAACATAACCAGTCAGATCCTCATTATTCTGCGCTGCACTACCATATGATTTAGCCCAGTTTTAATATGGGATGCGCATCTCTCCTTCCCCCCCCCCCCCCCCAAACAGGAGAAATAGGACCCACTTTTTTGGAATCAGAATTAGATTTTGGAACCAGAAAAGTTGTTCCTATTTGCACTTAGTAAAAGTTTGGACTTTCAAAAATCATATTTTCAGTATTTTGTAGGCCAATCTGATGATCCGTCACAGTGTAAGCAGTGCAATGATCTGTTAAAGACCAACAATAGTAAAATTAAAATTCTAAACAATGCAGAAAAGTTTAGGGATCGACCGATACAGAAAAATACCGATCCGATCCCGATTTTTCCCTCACACGCCGATCCGATACAGATCCGATAGACCGATACAGATTTAAAAGAAAAAAGTCAATGGGTCAGAAAGTCAAACGCATACTTCATCATTATGAAACTGGTGTGCAAGAAAATTAAATTTCTAATTTTTTTTTCTCAGTGGTGGCAGATCCGCAAGTGTACCTTCGACTGTAAAAAAAAAAAAACCCCAGAGTACACTGCAGATAGGCCTAATCCCAAGAAACCCTGCCCCGATTCTGGCAATGCACACACGTTGAATTCACTAAGCTGCTGCGCAGATGATGTCATGGGATACAAGCGATGCTATGCAGGAAAGGTTTCTCACAAGCTAGGTGGAGTAGCTAGCGTGCACGGAAGTTGGTTGTATCGGCTAAAATATCGGTAAATAAACACCGATACAGATCCGATACCGATACACAAAAAATACCGATATCGTCATTAATATCGGTCTATCCCTAGAAAAGTTGAGCCAAATTTGCATAACTTTGATGCTATAACCAGCGGTCCAGTCCAGCATTTAGTTATGTTTGCATTTCTATTTGGATAGCATGTTAACTACAAATTTTAGAGAAGTTGGTTTTTTTATCAAATAGGGTGGGTGTACCAGTTTTGGCCACATTGGGTTTCTACATCATAAATTAATGATATGTGACAGGATAAACCAACATGAAACCTAATAGAGGAATGTTAAGGTAGCCTATTGCGTAAGAAACAAAAATTCTGATTGGTTCCTGTGGTTTTCCTCTTTTGGGGGGGGGGGGGGGGGGCTAACAGTTTTGTGGTCCGTTTTCAGCTAGTCACTAATTCTTAGCTTAAGGAGCCTGCGTCACTTGAATTTAAGTCCATCCAGAGCATACACGGTATTCTCCTTCAACCAAGGCTTCTAAAAAACTCAACCTAATGTTGAAATTTGGTGTGGTAATGCCATTTTTAAAATAAAATAATTCCAAACATGTTTTAGAAGTGGTGGCTATAATGGGTACAGTGAAAACAAGTTTTGGCCATACAGTGGCCAAAACTGGAACTCGTGCAACCCTAGTTTTGGCCACGTCAACCATTTTAGTCAGGATTAGTGTTATTTATTTAAGTTTGGCCTAACGGTTAAAAATTAGCATTTAGGCCTGTTATATGGTCTAATTAGTTAGTATATAGGCGTGTACTATAGTGTAATAGTATTTTGGGAATATATTCCAAGCAGTGTGTGCAAGTGTGTACAATGCTATAAAACCAAGGAAAACATTTGATTAGAAAACTAGAAAGAGGATAAGGAAGAAAAAAAGATTACAGAGAACAAATTAAAAGTAAACAGACCACTGCAAATAAAAGTAAGCCTAAATTCAGAAAACCACTAAAAGGAAGCCAGATTTAAGTGAATCTTTGTCAGATTCGGCCATATATGAGACTTGGACTCTTGTTACACTCAAGACTCAGACTAGTGTATTGTGTATCCTCACAAGGCCAGTCTTTAATGCAGACTACTTGCTTCATTTATCCGTTCCCTTGTGATTTCTTTCTTTATTTACTAAAGACTCACTTTCAGAAGACTGGCATAAATGACTTAGAAAACATTGCCATAAAAGATCGAGTCATTGTGCAATACGAAGGCGAATATTTTGCGGGCATTGTCGTCAGTATGAATGAACAACAAATAAAAGTTACTGTTATGACCATGAGTGGTCTTTCTGATGGAGGTGGCCAAAAAAGGGAAAGAACGTCTAATCTGGTACCCACGTGAAAATTTGGTTGAAAAAATAAAACCACCCGAAACTGCCAAGTGCCAACACAAGAGATGCTTGTGCCCAACCGTTCCGAATGTCAATTTAGTAGCAGTCGCCACTTGACCAGTACCCCTTAGGCTCCCTTCAGACGTAGCCACTGAGTGGCGCTTCCGAGAAGCGCCACTAGTAGCGTAGCATAGAAAACAGTAGGGGTATTCACACGTGTTGCGACACAGTAGCGCTACGTGCCACAAACGCGTCGAGTGGCCGGCTACCGCTACCGAACGCCGCCACAACGTGTGGCGCCACTCGTAGCGTAGCATAGGTTTGTACTACAGCCTTCACACCAGGCTACTCAGTCGCGCCACAAACGTAGACGTGCACACTTGTATTGATTGTAGTTTGTTATTACAATGGGTGAAAATATTAAGGATTTCATTTTCGAAGTTGGATAACATTCCTGACATTAAATTTTGCTACGTCCTGGCGTAGATCGTCGTACATTGTATGAAAATGAACTTTTTCTAACACTCAGTTGCTAACAAGGGATGCCCCAAATTTTCTGTACGGCTTTTTTCAACTTTCTTCATATTATAAGGATACGAAAAAAACTAACGTTGGTCCTCTTATGGGCCCGCATCAGTAGTTCAGTAAACAAAAACAAATATTACAATAGCGCAAATAATACAAAAGTGGAGTCATTTGGTTTTTATTTTTACTTTACTTTAGTTATTAAAAGTGCCGTTTGTGCCTATTGTGCAACACTATGCTGGCTGCCAACAGAAAAAAAGGTTATTGTTATGTAAAGAAAACCTAGTAACACGACATGTTTTTGTTAGAAATGGCTAATATTGCACATTCCCAAGTATTACAATTTTTGATAAACTTTTGCATCTGCAAAATTATTGATTTCCATCGTGGTTCAAATTTGGTTACCTGATTTTAACGCGTGGAAAAAAAGCAACGTCTCTTGGACTAAATAAATACAAAACTACAAAAACACGCTGATTCTGTGAATTTCAATGTTTATTTTTTTAATTTTATTGTGCCATACGCTATATTGTTAAGTGCGAAACGAATACGGTTTCAGCAAGCGAAATAGCAGAAACGTCTGCTTGTTTGGGGCTCCATTCTACTGAATGGCTGACACCCAGGCCTGGGACAATTTTTACCAATTGATCATTTAATATCAATTAGCTCTCACCCACAAAGATCTCTAGACAGACTGTTTCGCCCTTGTTTGGGCTCGTCAGTAGAGAATACTTTGTGGATGAGAGCTAGGCTACGCTTGCTAGGGCAAATGACAAGTGCGAAACGAATACGGTTTCAGCAAGCGAAATAGCAGAAACGTCTGCTTGTTGCGTCTGCTTGTTGCGTCGAAAGTCCACACATTAAAACCTTGGAAGTTGGGTCACGTCTTATGCCTGCTAAATCCTATCACCCAAATATGCTTTTTCATAATACTTCATCTATTTTTCAAGTTACATATGAATGAAAAATAAAAGATGATTTACCCCCCCCCTCCAAAAAAAAAGAAAATGGGCACACCGCATCAGGTTTTGAGAGGTAAAAAAAACCCGGCCTGCACTGACTTTTGATTTGTATACTGTTGAAAACCAATTTATTAACTATATGTCGTAAAATAATTAAGTCTATTAAATTCGCTTCACCAAAGTCAACCTAGAGAAGCGTCTTGGTGGCATGCAGTGGTCGGGTCGGCCACGCAAAAGCGCTACTCGGAAGCGCCACTGAGTGGCTCCGTGTGAAGGCACCCTTAGAAAGCATTCGCCATTTTTCAATGTCTACTGGCCGCATACCAACTATGTCATGTAAGATGCATGGTTTCTCTAATTTATGCATTAACGAAATTGTTCAATTTTCTGAAACTCCAATATTATTGCAGAAAAACCAGTTATAACTATTATAAATCTGAGCATAATGCCACAAACCGTTCGTCTTTAACTTATACGGTTCCTGAGATACCCCTTTTTTAGTGGTATGCTCTGTAGCTAGTCGCCGTTTTGGCGAGTAAGGCTAAATTCCAAGTCGCCAACTGTCGATTTCCACTTGTCGACCAACATTGTGCGACATTTCCACTTGGCGAGTGACGACCCACATTGGGAAGGGTTGCTTGTGCCGTAACAGAAGTTGAGAAACAGCGCGATGTAGCCTACATATTTGTAGGCTGCATTGCAATATTTCTCAACTAACATTTTGCTTAGGGATGGGTCGGTTTCATTTTTTGGACTTCGGTTCCGGTTTCGGTTTTCACGTCCACTAAACTGCGGTTTCGGTTTCGGTATCGGTTTTTGCCACCATCCACCCCAACCAGATATTTTTAGTTCTTTCTCTAGTAACTGTAGTATTTACTTGCTGCTACCTCACTCCTGTTTTCACTTTCAGCAGCGTAGTAGACCGTGGGTGTAGGTGCGGCACAATTTCCCTCTACTATTTCCTTGTTAATGACCAGGAGCTTTGCTGTCATTTATGCGAAGAAAATGATAATTGTTAAAAATATAAATAAAAACGGCAAATCAATTTTTGATTTTAGAAACACCGTGCGAAAAACCGACATAAAATCCGAATCGGTTTCGGTTTTCAGTAAAAACCGAAGTTTCGGTTACCGGCCCATCCCTAATTTTGCTATAATCCCTTTTAATCATTTTATTCCTTTTTCTACAATTACTGAATGTTTGTTTAATATTTGTATTACACTTTATGGGACGAAGGAGAAAACTGAACAATCAACTGATAATGTGGCCAGAAGTGGGAAACTGATGTCCAAAACTTTGTGTGAAAATTGGCATATGAATTTTTTTTACAAAATTTGTTTGACTGTAGTGAGCTATTTTCTTAAAATGGGTTAAAAGCTGAATAAATTACCTTCATTTTATGCCTATATGAACTAACTTTGTGCAGCATTTCATATTTTTACTTAATTCTTGAAAATAGTTAAGGCCTAAAAGTGGCCTAAACTGGTACAGCCAGCCACCCTATGTCGTAAAACATGCATTAAGCTTCAATGGGGGGGTTATACATTTTTTCCATTAAAACTATATAAAAAAAAAACACATTTTTTAATAAAATTTGTTATTATTAAAAAAATCAGGTGTTGGTACCAAAGTCTTAAAATACTACCGCCTCGTTCATAAAGTACTGGAGAACACCGAGTACCGGGGTGCTATGCTTGTGCAACTCCACTAAAGCCCAGTTCAAGGAAGTAAGCCAGAAGGATGGTTAGATCAGGGTTTATTTCCAGGGCCACGCGGTCTGTCCTTTAGAGATGTTGTTCAGGGGTTCAGGATGCTCTAGAGTGGGCTGTAGCAGAGTGGCATACCTCAGGAGGAGATGCTGCTGGTTAGGGGACCAGCTCCCAAAGACAAGCTCAAGGGGGCTGCATGGCCTTTTATACCTAGAGCTAGAGACAGAAGCCACCACAGGTGGTGTAAGGTGTTTCCTGTATCATATCCTGCTATCCCATGAGCCTCCTCCGCTAGCAGCCACCTCTAGTGACAGATTATGCCAGAGCTTCCCTGACCTCTGATCTCTAGGGACTGGACCATACATCAAAGTACATAGCATCACTGGAATACATTATCAATAATAACAAATACACATAGTATACAATAAGGAGCCATAGCATCAAGGTAAGAAGGCCCAGTAAGGCCCTATCTTAAGGTATACGAGGAAAAAGGGAAGCCGTGGAAATGGGCGTTGTAGAGTTCCCGCCCCCGGAAAAGAAGCGTCCTCGCTTCGTCAAGGTAAGTTAAAATCAATTACAAAATCTAATCGATTTATTCATACATTAATTATAGGTCTCAGAAATTATTCAAAAATAATACCAAGATGGCGCGCACTAACAACATTTAAAACGAAGGATGCTATGGGGACGTTTAAGCTTTTTATCTGCTAATAACTCAATCATTTTACTGTTCCAGCAGGTTGACATTACATACTAGTATTAGCAATGTTTTTTGTAAGGTCTGGGAAATCTTTGAGCGTCAAAATTCAGACATTATTCCCGTAAAATCCCACTACGCAAACTTAATTGCTTGAACATTTTCCTGTAAATTATGCAGAAGCAAAAACGATTTTTAACATATAATTATTGTATAACTACAATCAATCAGTGCAATACCAAGTCAAACAAAAAAAAAGACAATCAAGTCCATGAGAATTCACTATAAACTGTAACTATTCAATTATTAGTTACTCCTTAAACAAAACAAAAGAAAACCAACGATTGTTTCTCAAATATCGGTAACCAAGCGAGTTAATTACGACAAACGCATTAACAATTAGCTTAGTTCAACTGTTAAAAGCTTTAATTGTTCATTTCAAGTATTGTTTTAGAAAGTTAACACCAACAGCACGATGGGTCGTGAATTACAATCAGTAACTCACGCTGCTGGGGAATGGTAAATTTATATAAGCTTGTCGACAATTAGTTTGTTAAACTATTATTTGCAATGAGCAATTTAGCGCACCCCCATAGGGTTGTTTATCCGTTACCTAGGGGAAAACCACGAGACTCGTGCGTGTTTCCGGAAAATTCATTCCAAGAAAATTCCAATTTATTCTAAGCTGAGATTTCCGAGCAACCAGTCAATAATTTAGAGGTGAAAAAAAAAGAATTTTGAAGACCACAATGGATAATGAGGAAGCACCCGGAAATTTTCTTTATCAAAACGATGTCTACATCGAGCATATTTTTGCTGCAGGCAAGAATCTAATCAATGCCATCCTCAATTTCGAACCAAATCCTGAATTATCCCCGCATTTCTTCAATTACATTTATGGAAAGATTCCATCGCTGCATGAAAACTGGAAACTTCAATATGAATTCCTCATGAACCCTCAAAATGCTACGATCGGTAACATGGAAATTACATCCACCGAGGAAGAAAGCAGTGCGGACGAATTCACCCAAGGATCCAGCCGAATGACTGAACCCTATTCATCCGATGCCCCGCCAGAAAATTTGCTTGGCGACACTTCTCAAGTTGAATTCTCACGTAAGTTGCCAAAAAAAAAAGAATTGTTCATACTAGGAGTCAAATTTATCATTTAACAGGCAATCTTTAACAATGTCGTTTTTTTCCCAGATGGTTCAAATTTCGTTGGAATTCATGAAGATTTTCCTATTGACGTTCATGCCAGCTTCTTGGATTCCCTGAATACTTTGGAATTTTCTAGCGAAGAAAGTGGTCATGAATCAGAATAAGATAACGGTAGTGCCGAATTATTTCGCCAAGTCTAATAAATCAACTGGCATAGATATTGATAGATTTGCTTAATTTTGTTAACTTTGATAGATAATATTTATTCAAAGCTGCATAATAAATTCCTTGAAAATGTTACTGGTGTGTGGTTCTCCCGCTAGGGTAGCTTTTACTGTTAGGTTAGTACTGTTCCCCCCTAAAAAACTAGCATGATAGTTAAGGAAATAGCTTTACGAACAATACCAACAGGTTCCCAACTAAACCAATGACATTAAAATTTATGTTTCCTGTTCATTAACTTAGACTTGTTAAGCATGTTAACGTTTACTTCCTTTCGTTAAAAAAAATAGGGTTAGTTCCTGAATTCAAAATATAATTATGTCACAACTCAAATCTTTCTAATGATATCATGTATACGACATCGGTAAGTAATTTTCAATTAGCGAATAGCTGAAAATGCCGCGATGTCTGGAATTTGTTTTTAAAGCCGTTTCGTATTGGCTTCTTGACCAAAAGTTTGCATATGAATTCGTTTCCTTAGATTTTAGTTACTGTCCGTCGAAAGAAAAGAAATCCAAAAAAAATAACAATACTTACCGTTAAGAATTTAGTTAAAATTTCCAATGACTTCATAATCATTAACGAATTAAATGGTTCTTTTAATAAAACTTTTGATTTATTGCTTTGTGCGATTCTTAACGCAAACTTTCGCTCAACATAATATTAATCAGTTTTGTTCTTATCCGCCTAAGCAGCGCGATGTTAATCAGCCGCTTGGTGCTGGCGTCCGGATCTTTTAAATAATCGCTTATTTGCGTAAAGTCAAGTCAAGGATGCTTAAAGGGTAGTCTAAGACATTTTTTCAACTACGGCTTGTTAACATTGGTAATTCTCTCTTTAAGGTCTATACATTAGTGGTAGGACGAAAACCTGGATGTCAATCTACAAATCAGTGGGTCACCAAACTACAAAATGACCGGATTCCATGCGTTTCTTTATTTGTTAACCCTCATGGTTTCTAGTACTTTTGCGGTCTGCAATGAATTCACGTAATTTGTAATTAACTTGGGTTTATTTTATTAACAAGTCAAAAAAAAAAGTGGTGAACAACCCTGGGTGTTATAGTTTATTAAATGCTTAAAAAGAACCAGCAAAGGTGTTATCCACTAGTCAAATTTCCTTTTTAGTAGTACGAGAGGCGTCAGGTTTTTCATTTTCTGAAGACCTACACGAATAATGTTTTCATTTTTAAATCCATGAAACGTTATTCTTAATCGCGCTTGATTTTTATTTGCGATTCATTACAATCAGCATTCATATTAGTTATATAGCTGCAGGTATATTGACAAAGTTCGGGTTTTCTTCCTTCATAACATTTAGAGACGAAACAGATCTTAAGCGTCCACTGAATTTGCTTAACCAACTTAATTAATTATTAAGGCAGGTGTATTTCCTCTAAAATTGCGAGGCGCAATGAGAGCTGAAAAAAAATGTTTCCATAACTTCTACGTCAATCTGGACAAACTTCGCGTGCGGCTCCCTCAACTCCAGAGATTAAACTGCCACATATGACGTCACAGTTCCACAAAACAGAGCTATCAACATTTGTCGTTTACGAACATTCGATGAATTAGCTACATTTTGCAATCACTCAAATTTCCTAATTTGAGGTTATAACCTCATTACCTGGGACTGATGGACTTCGTTTTTCCCTACGTCACGATTTAAATTGTAACTTCCAAAGGTTTATCTTGCCGAATCCGACCGTTTTAAAGTGAAATTTGGTTTTACTTGTTACATGTTGAAAATCTACTGCCAGGATTGTATTTTTCATCAAAATTTAACTAAAAGGTTAGTAATTGATTCACAATTCAGCCAAAACAAATAAGAGCGCCGGCATATCGCTGTTCTGAATTACCTCACTGGATTTTTTTTTTAACACAAAACAATTATGGTTAGTACCTGGCCAGATTTAAAATGAAGTCGTGACAGCTTCGGTTTCACCGATAAGGGAAAAAAAAACAACAAAAAAAAAAAAACATTGGTTGGTTGGTAATCGACTCGCTATCAAGAATAAAATCAACAACGGTGTTTACACTTCGGTTTTATGTTTCGTGCAACGAATTTTACATTTTATGCACTAAATTTCTTGGTACATTCTACGGCATCGCTGTTATTATCGCGATCACAGTTGTCGAGAAAAGTGCGCCCATTACCGCGATTACCTCTATCAATTGGAACATTATTACGGTACTATCGTTTTTCTTATTGCACCCTGACTTTATTGGCGATTGGCCTTTAGGACTATACTTTTATCCACCTAACCGTACTGCAACATCGAAAGTGTGTTTGCATCAATTTCCAACAAGAAACTTGTGCTACACATAACATTTTAACTATTTTCAAGATTTTCACCATTTCTAGTGTTACCATTATTTGAAACTTCAGACTGAATTAGATTTGATTTCTTTGGTCCAAATTTTTCAAGAGAACCCTCGAATTTTGAAATCTATTAAGAAGTGAATTTTCTAGACACAATTTTCAAATAACTTAAATTTGAGTAAAATTACTAATTACAGCGTCTGTGCTTGTAAGTCAACTGTGCATTAAATAAAATATTTAATAAAACTCTCGTTTTCTTGCATTTTCATCGTTTTAACTTCAGCAATTCGATTATCATGTACTTCAACTTAGCCGAAAACAAGGTATAAATCTTTTGCTAGCCATGATGAACAGTGTGGTGAAAAAAGAAAATTTCTCGTCACCCATCTTAACCTGAAAAATTCTAACCTGTAAAATTCTACCCAACTTCATAATAAAAGCAGAAGGAAAAATTTCGTTATCTTAACTTGTTAAATTCTCCAATTTTCAAAGCTTCCTTTTTAAATAAGGGTACAGGTATTTGATAATTATTCTGCGATGGACAAGTAACAACATTTAAACCACTTCCAGTTAGATTACTGTTTGGTAATATTACAGGTAAACTGAAAACATTAATTGTAGAAGTCCATGGTGGCTTAGGCACAGCACCAGCTGTACACACTGGATTTGCACCACCCCATAAAAAAAAATTAACTGCTGAATCCAGTTTAGCAGACAAATCTAGAGTGGCACTGTCAGTAGAATTACTAGCTGAAACGGGTTGAACAAAACAATTTGGCACAAAAGTAGGTATTTGTGTTGACACTTGGGCTAGGTCCTGTAAAAAAAAAAATGCAGAACAGGTTGGTACTGAAGACAGTCTCCGACGTTCTATCAAGCATTTGGAACAGAGGATCCTTTGTCAACATTAAATATGTCTGGACTTGTCCAGATGGGTCAGTCCATGTTAAGGAACCGGAGCTAACTGCTGCTGTTGTAATTAGCTGAAGTCACAATTGATATCGCACTACTAGCAGGAACAGGCAAACTCTCATTTGATTAAATACTTGGCAAAAATGTAGTAGTCACTTCCAGTAATATTAGTACTTGACACAAGAGGAAATAAAATTCCACATCTGGTAAAATTATCATTGGGCATGACAATTAATTTAGGCTCACCGAGCTCGTAATTGAACCCAAACGCTGTAGGTCAGGGCTAGCTGAAGGAAGCAGCTGCCAATTTTATAGGAGCAACTTAATGGAATCTGCACAACTCCAGTTGACGGTATTGGAGCTGTCCTTCCTACTGTTTGATCTATCCTAGCCCTTTTACAACTTATTCGAGTCCCCATCCAAATTTCAGCAGCCTGCTATTAAATTTGGCTTAGATATGGTCCATCTTAATATAATAGCGGTTGAGCATTGTGATTGAGGCCTACAGGCTAAGGCAAGGCACCATTAAAGCTTTAGCACACTAGCCTACACAGACCACAAGTTATAAGGGCAAGGTCACAACTGGTAAACTGAATACTTCGTGAAGCACACTATTCTAAGTAGGCACACAGAATTCTTCTCACAACAAATGAAAGGCACAGAATTCTTCTCACGACAAATGAAAGGCACTGACTGATTCACACCATTATCCACTTGCAATAAAAAAAGTTATTGCTTCTCACCAAGGTCTCTTCACAACTACTCGAGTTGTTTCTTGCTAACTCCTTCGAAGTTGAGGTCCCAGTTGAAAGAAGGAACACTTAAAATAAATAAATGCATTCCAATAAACGGGAAGCCGTGGAAATGGGCGTTGTACTTGGCACTGGCACCAGCTCAAAAATTTCTGGTACCACCTAACACTGTCAACTACAGCTTCTTATTTTGGAAATGGCATAAAAACGAACCAACTGTATGCCAGAATCCAACGTAAACACTGTCAGTCCATTTTTTTTCAAAATTAGTATGGGTGAGCCTAGAGAAAAAGTGAATAATGAACATATAGGAGTGCTACATGAAGTGTAAAAATATTCGAAAGTACAGTGGTAAATTATGTATACAGTATTAAAAGATGTTACAAAATCTACACTCACCAGAATAGTTAACCCTCCACGTTAGCTTAAGTTCTCTCCAAAACTAGGCTTAAACTTGTTTAGAATCCCCACTAAGCTTTTTTGCCGTTTCAAGTAGGGATAGGCTCCCGACACAGATATTTGTTATGCCAAGAAACGCAACTGTCTTCCCTGCAAAACTGACACCAAGCGTGGCAAAAGCAATAACCAAGTGGGAAAAACAAAGCCATTTGCTCAGTTTGTAAGTTTGTAATGAAAATGTATCACGTGACAGTTCCAATGCTCTAGTTTTACAACAACCAACTAAAATCTTACTAGAGAATATGAATAGACTGTAATGTAGGAATAAGAGTAAAAATGCTGTTATTGCTGCACAGAACTTTTTGGATAATCTCAACAGTCGGAACCCATGCAAAACCCGAAACTGAAGTTGCATATTTTGTATGAAATTTAAACTTTTAGTCATGATTTTTCATTATTATTGTCGGTATCGGATCGTATCGGTTTACCCTTCATCGGTATCGTATCGGTAAAAGTTATATCGGCCGATCTCTAGTTTCAAGACAAGATAGTAAATGCCAAGTAAATTCTAATGCAGGCCCACTTGGAAGATTAAATGAAAAGTTGATAATCGCTTTCTGCGGAATTTTCAAGTTTTTCATTTAAAGTAGCTGTCTTAGTCTGTGGGATTAACTTGGTGAAAGAACTTTTTTCGTATCACAGCAAAAAGCTTCGCAGAAATCCTGAAGGTTTGTTTTTGGATGATATCA
Organism: Lithobius niger; assembly: GCA_023313725.1. Lineage (NCBI taxonomy): Eukaryota > Metazoa > Arthropoda > Chilopoda > Lithobiomorpha > Lithobiidae > Lithobius > Lithobius niger. The sequence goes on along the minus strand of JAHWFP010140954.1, from coordinate 44,160 downwards.
TTTTCTTTCTTTTCCTGATCATTTGCGAAGGCAATAGATTTGCATTAGTAGGTTTACATTTAAATCATCGTTGGGGCTATCCACCGAAGTTGTGTTATTTAGAAATGGTGAAGGCAACTACTTTTCGTTGTGTCCTTTTATCATTGTGCTATATACTCACTCAGGTACTGCATTGTTGTATGTCAATGATAATATTCGGTACTGTAGCAGAATGCCAACTGCTTTACTGTTAATGTAGTATTGAGATTGATTAGTAACTGAATTCACGCACTTCCTAACATCGGAACCAGCAAAATGCATGTTACGCGGTTTACGATAGGCTATTGCTAGTAGTAAGCTGTTGGTAAAATAAAGAGCACTGGCTCATAATTCTGCTTACTACGTGTCCGTACAATTATTTAATGATAAAGATGGTAATTTTATATTTCATCTCTCACTAAGGTCCATTTTTTGTCTGTACTGCTATTTTTGCCGCGTCCTTTCTTTTTTTTACTTCCCGTCAAAAAATCCCGTTAATGACCTTATTTTTGACGTTATTATGACGTTAAAATCCCGTATTTTAAAACACAAGACAAATTTACATTATGTGTGTCACTAATTGTAACTTTTATGTCATCAGGTGACCTAACTAGATCCCGATCAACCAAAGTTTCAGCCTTTTTTGTTGCAATGTCTTCCCCCCCCCAAAAGTCCCTGAAAACAACCAAATTACCTTGGTAGTGTTCAGTGGTCACCATGATCTTATACATGTTGCCCGGTTAGGACGGAATATGATGTATTCTTTAATCTTGGCAGGCGTGAGGCGACACATCAGCTATCATTAGCTGTAAAGACAATTGTCTAGTGGTGGCTGTTCTGTGCTATGGATAAGTCGGATGTTGGTGTATCTTAGCAGGCCAACCTTCACCAATGTCAGTCGCCACTCGCCAAACGGCAAGGAAAATTCAGCAGTTGGCGACTTGGCGACCCTGATGCTTAAGTTGTCATATCTTAGGAACCGTATTAGCTAGAAACAAGCGGTTTGCGGCGTCGCGTGCAGAATTACGAGGGCTCTCCAACCAAGTGTGGAACAATGTCGCTAGCCACGTTAGTTGATTGGAGCATTAGATTAATGCAAACAATATTTAAGAATTAAGTAGTAGCACAACTGCTAATTGTTTTTACATGGCGAGGAGGTAATGGACAATGGCGAGTTCATTTTAGTGTCTACCAGCCAAATGCCGAGTGCCACACAATGCACATTCGTGAAGGTTGTAGCAGGCCACACATTAGTATGGGTCTTAATTGCAATATAGACTTTCTCATGTTGAAGCTTGCCTACATCCTAACTTGCTTTTGTGCATAAGGTTTCTAGCATCCAGCTGCTCGACCGCAGATGTCAAATTGGATCATCTCGTTTAGAGTAGCAGTAGAACATTTATTTAACTTCCTTGACCTACCAATTCAAAGCTGCTTTTAAATTGATGATGTCGATACGTACGCGCATTTAGCACAACTTGAGTAAAGTGGGTCATTGCACGATATAATTCGGAGAATATTCCTTAGTTCTCACTTGCAGTCTTGCAGTTTAAAAACCATGTTGGTGTATAATTAGTTGCAAAGACTGGCGAAGTATGGCCTCTCTGTATCCTACACTTGCTAGCCGAGTAGACCTACACTAATGTTAATGAACAAATTACCCTTTTGAGTAGTGTTGCATGGATTGTCCGTCGCCATTGAATCTGTCGATTTACGGAGAAATGGACCTAAAGCTAGCCTACATCCAGATTTGATAGCTTAGCACTCCACGGTATCTGGCAATGGAAAATTTCCTGAAGACAGTGGGGAAGCTCCCTACAGACAACTCGTCGTAAATTGTTGGTTTGTACTATTTAAGATGGTGATATACTGGTTGTTGTAGTTTTAGCTGACGTATGTTATTTTGGCTACATGACTCTTTTTATTTCATGCAGTAAGGTAGGCGAGGATACTTTGTTAGGTTTCTGAAACCTTTAATTCAGACATTTGTGTATTGTAGTCGACATTTTATTGTGTTCATACACGTGTGATTTAAAATTACAGTAGCCTAAGTAACTTGTAGAATTTTGCATGTCCAAGTACCTAGAAATTCGTCCAAAAAATTGTCAAAAACTTGTCATTAAGCAAGGTTTGATGCGAGTTGACTATCAACTATTAAGCAATGTTTTTGCTCACACAGCAGCCTTTAAGTCTGCACAGAAGGTATTTTGCTACAGTAGGTTCTGCTGTATTTTTTGTGTGCTGTGTACAATATCCTACTACATCAACAATTGGCTGCTTGTTCAGCGTTTCGAGTGAAGCCATTACGATAAGTCTGCAAATAGGGCTTGGACTCAGCATGTGAAATCATAGTGGTCTAATAAATAATGCATGTTTTCAAGAGTGAAATCTATGCTGGCAAGGACAGCTAAAGAGCTATTCATGTGTATAGGTCTAAGAATTATGAGTGTTTAGGTTTTTCTCTGGCTTACTTGATTAGCCATATTTGTTCATACCATATGAATCTTAATTAATATTTCGGTTGGCCACATTGTTTCAAGAACATTAAGTTAGGTCTAACATTCTCGAATGGTCAGTACCTAACATCCTGTTCAACAAATATCCACTCAACCGATATTTGTCAGTGATAGTTTTTCAAATTTATGCATTTGCTAGAGAAAGCTTGTACTATGCACGGCTGGTGTTGGATGCACCATTTGCAACACTGGTCCAGTTTGGTTGCTCATGTGTACGTCCATGTTTCACCGAGTTAAGTTTCTTTAATCAAATTTTTGCGCGCACTGACTAAGAAACACTGATTTTCGTTCGCTTCGCTCACTCAATCAGCGCATCTTGTGACTCAAATCACAGGATGCGCCGTCTTAAAAATTTATTTCATGTAATGATGCTTGTGCTCACAAGCATCATTACATGAAATAAATTTTCGCTAGCTAATAATGTTACTTCCTTGCCAAAGTACGTTCTATGCGTAGGTGGTGTTTGATGCACCCTTTACAACACTGGTACGGTTTGGTCACTTATGTGTAAACTTCCATATTTCACCGAATTAAGTTTCTTCAAATTTTGCGCATACTGGTCAACAAACTCTGTTCAACAAAAAATGTCACATTCACTTTCCTCACTCATTCAGCGCATCCCGTGACTCAAATCACTGGATGCGGAGTTTTGGAAATGTGCACGTTCAATCACCATTGCATGAAATAGTTTTTTGCTGGCTAATAATGTTAGTTCCTTGCTGAAGTTCTCTCTATGCACAGGTAGTGTTGGATGCAATGTTTTAAAAAGTGGTGCAGTCAGGTCTTATCTTTTGTGTGTCAAAGCGGCGTCAAGTTAAGTTTCTTTGAAAACCTTTTTGTCTGGTTTTCTCATACTTTGTGTGCGGAAGAGGCAGACAGTAAATCGCCTGCAGTGCCTCGTTATTGTCTCGTTTCTATTAACGGAGGTTTTATTGTTGCTGACTACTCTATAACGTGCCACTGCAAGTTCAAAGTGATTGTTAGATTCATTCTTACTTTTTCTTAAAAGTAGTCTTGAATCTTGATTTATACAATCTTATTATGTAGATTGCACTGTTGATTGTGTACACATATAATTCTGTCAGACTTAAGAATTGCCCATTTTTCTTAGTAGAGCCACATTATTCTGCCCACTTTTCATTTTTTTTCAAAATGCAAAAAATGCAGTCCGTAACAACACAGTTTTTTCGTCAACGTTGTTGGTGGAATTTTAATGGTTCAAAAGGCTTAATTTTGAAATTTTACATTAACGTATTAGCATTATACAGGCAGATTACGTGCAAAGTTTTATGGCCGTACAATAATAAGCATGGGAGAAATGATTCATTCCACAAGTGATAAGTATTGGAGCATGATAATTGATAAGGTACTTTTACCTCGCAGTTCCAGTGCAGTTGTGACAAAAGTGAATGTTGTTGTTTGTATTTGGTAATCACAGATACTTTACAAGCTGTTCGTTGTCGAAGGAAAGTGTAGAGCCTATTTTGTGAGTTCCAGTCAAACCAGAGTTGGGATTTTGTCAAACTGTCAAAACCATAAAAATCAAGATTGAACCTGTCACATTTAAGTAATATGGTACATAGCAGTCTTAGGAACTACAGTTATTAAAATCAAATAAAGACATTAAAACTCTTAATTTAAAATACAATATTGGATTCTTAATAGTGGTCGACCGAAACTAGTACCGAAACCAATTATTTAATTTTGGCCGAAACCGAAACCAGAACCTAACCTGAATAATATCCGTTTTAACAATTAGACAAAAGTTAGGATAAATAAAAATAAAAAATCAAGATGTGTGTGGTTTCTCATAGACATAGGCTAGATTGGAAGGCACAGCCCGGTTTACCCATAACCCGCCCTACGCTGAGGAAGTCCACGTGCGCCC
>JAHWFP010140954.1:26623-39638 GCA_023313725.1 Lithobius niger | reverse complement strand
CCAACAAATGTTTCAGAATTAAAAAAAAAAACTGTCAATGCGGAAAGACTAAAACGTTCGTTTGCATTTTTTTTTTTGGTCAATAGTCTTGCTTTAATTAAATAACCATTAATTCTTGGCAAGGGAAGTCTAGAGCACTGGAAAAGGGCTTCGTTCAATAAGTACAAGCTTTGTCGAAAACGTATAGAGAAATAAAAGCATAAATTCCCTCTAGTGCAACGAAGCCATAAATATGATTGAATTTGGATTGAAAAAATTATTATTATTTATTATCGTGGGCATGGTAGATGAAAGCATGATCTGTGATGACGCTCTGTGTGTTTCTAGGTTGCAGCCTAGTTAGTCTACGGAAAATGGCTAGTGTTGGGCGGAGAAACTTTGTTTCGGCTTCACCGAAACTGCAGCATAGGATTCGGCCGAAACTGAAACAAGTCAAGCCAACCAGAGCTATAACTTCATGGCCGAAACCAAAATTTTGCCGGTTTTGGTATCGAAACCGATATTCGGTCTACCTCTAATTCTTAAACACTATGAAACAATTTCGAAGGAGTAATCATGCCCAGACAATTTTGATTTCTCCACGGAGCATTCTGTAACAGTCCAAGCTTTATATGTTTCTGTTCAACTCCCCTCTGTTAGCTTATGTAGCTTGGAGTCTACAAAACCAAAGTTATAAAAGATAATTTCAATGGCTTATTTTAAACAGTACGTGACGACGGTTAAATGCATGGTAAATACAGGATGAAACATGTCGCATGTCCGAATCTCGGCTGGAAAAATATCTGGATAGCGGAATCCTGGCCGAATTTTGGCTTTATAGGTCTAACTGAAACACTCACCTATCTTTGAAAACGTCACACCGCTTACTGTGAAAATTCATCTTACGTTGAAGAAGTTACGAAAACACACTCATTTTCACAAAGTCAAGATATCACGCTACATATCTTCGTAAATGTTCGACGATCTGCGGCCCTGGAGATGGAAATTCACAGGCGATCGTCTTCTTCATCAAACTATTCTGCTATCAAACATTTGCAATGATACCTGAGTGCCTCTGTTTTGAAAGTGTGCGATTTTGATATGAACTTGAACCTGACGACAATAATACCGGTAACGGCATTTACGGTGGTAAATTGAAGACATCAGAGGTATAAATACCACTTTACCACACACGAAGAACAAACTGTAAAGTGTTAAACTGTGTAGTAAAGTATTATTTCTTAGTCTGACCTTGACGACTTCAAGGTTATACTGGTTTCAACCCTCTCGGATGTTAATCCAGCAGCAGTCGCCACTTGGCCAGTAGCCTCAAAAGCATTCGCCATTTCAGAATTTCTACTCCGCAAATACCAAATAACATCTTGCACAATGCATGGTTTTTCTAATTTATGCATTTCCTAAATTGGAAATAATGTGAAATCCAAGTATTTATTGCAGAAACAGCAGTTACGTAGCCCTTAAAAGTTTGAGCATAATGCCACAAACCGTTTGTCTCTAACTTGTATGGTCCCCGAGATATCGCACTTTGAGTGTCGTTCTCTATTACTAGTTACCATTTTGGCGAGTAAGGCCAAATTTCAAGTCGCCAACTGCTGATTTCCATTCGCCAAATGGCGAGTGGCGACCGACATTGGAGAGGGTTGACTGGTTTAAAGAGAGAGAGAAATTTGGACAGTATTGTGTTTTAATGTTTTTTTTTGTAGGTTGAGTTGTAAAGTTACTTGGAAAAACAAAAAAAATCTGGTCGCAAAAAAGATTTTTCATAGCCGACGAAAATATACATTACCTGTTTTATAGCAGTTTCCCCCCTTTTGAACATTATTCCCCTAGAAATTTGAGTGTTGTCTTCCCTGCCGGGCTCGTACGGTACTGCGCATGCGCGGGCTTGGACCAGCTTGTATAAGCTCCTGTCGGCATCATTTCTCCTAGGGCGATCACCACGCGCGGTCGTTCTTTAGAGCATCCCCATTCGATGTTCCGCTCCCTACATTCCACGTTCCTATTCCGCATACCGCCCTTCCGCGGATGGAGGATACCTCCGTTCCTACCTCCTTGGTGGCCGTTCCGGCTCCCACTGGTACCTCGAAACCAGTGGACAACCTACCTGTCATGGACAGCTCCTCTTGACCCGTCCCGGATTCACCTTGTTTGGACGACGTTCCGCTGGTGTCCCTCCCATCTTCCGTTCCCTTTCTGGGGTCTCTAACACTTAGTGCTATGCTGCATCTCGGGTCCTGCGTTCCAGTTCCGGTTCCAGTTCACAGTAAGTGAACAATTCAACTCGCTAGCCACCCTACTATATCTGTGGATGACATGTTGCTTACGCCCTTTTTCCATTGTACCGGAGGAAGCTAGCGTCTTAGCCCAGGGGACTTTTACTATGTTTCATACCCCATTGGTAGCTACTTATGTGCCAACTTTCCATAATTAATCCCATGTTTTAGCTAAATTTAATCTAAAATGGCTGCGCTATTAGTAGACATGATTGATTTCTTTCTTCATGTATTCCAAAAAAATAATTATTGTAGAATATGCTTTTATGCGTTTAGCAACTGTTCTGAAATATTTTGCTATTTTATGGCCTACTGTATATTCCCAGTATCAGTGTTGCCAATAAAGCGCTATTTTTGATACTATCAGTAGTAATGAAGCGCGATACTGGCGGAATAAATTTGCAGGCAGTTTTTACGAGCTATAATTGAAATAATGACACATGTGATGTATATTTTGATAGTAGTGTTGATAATAACTGAAACACATTGAAGTGTAGTAGAGCACATGCAATACATTTTAGTAATGTATTTACGAATGCTTTCTAAAATCTTTTGCATTACTGCTGTGTGTTGGACTTACGCTCTGTTAAAGAAAAGGCATACCGGTACAGTGGAACACGCAATAATTTTAATGGTCCAGGGTTTGAGTCCCTGTTCGGGCGCCGCTTAACAATAATTATAATGCTCCAGGGTTATACTTAAAATAATTGTTAACTTGCTGACCCCGGCGTAACATACGCCGTTCTAGCAAACAGCCACCTCCTCGCGCCCTCCACCGTAACCTTCCCCCTCCCCCACCCCCACCCTCTCCCCACGCTGGAATGCAAAGGCTGCTCGCTTCTGGCCGGACGTCATGATCCCTCATTATAACAAGTCTGCTCCTAAGCGAAATCAAGACACACACTAGTGTTTCGCCCGCCAAGTTAAAACGATAACATCCAGATAAAATATATATATGAGCATGGCGACCACTAGACACGTTGTGTCTTTACAAGAAAGGCAGTTTGGCTGTTTTCAGCCATCTGAGGATAAATAACAATGCGACAGAAAAGGCTGAAACTTGTTGGATCGGGAGACTTTGGTCGCCTGACAACGTAAAAGTCACTATTAATGGCACAGCTTACCGTTTTGTTGAAAAAACGACGTGAATAACATTGATATTCGCCTAAATACTTACTGCGTACTACTTACTACTAACACTTGTTTTTGTATCGCGAAAATAAATTCTTCCATGCGGTGAATAAAGCTGGTTCTTAGCTCATTTTACAGGATTTTCCCTTATCATATGGACCTTTCTAATTGGTCAAATGGTTCAGGGGTTAGGGAGCTCTAAATGACCAAATTGATTGTTTTACAATGTTTTAAACATTGTTATTATGCAACAGTGCCAAACTGAACATTACAGAAATCCGTGCGTTTGCAAGGAGATACTTCAGTACTAATAAGAAATCCTAATTATTGGAAAAAAGAAGGCTGCTGTCCTCAAAATCTAACGACAGCCAACCCCCCCCCCAATAAGGATTTCATCAATTTGGACCAAAAATATCTGACATCTACCCCAAAACAAAACTTAAGGATTCCTGCCAAGCTTTTTGGCCGTGTGAAGTCCTGATATCAAACACCAAGCTAATCCCACCGACTAATACTTCAAACGTTAAATGAAATAATTGAAAATTGCGCAGTAAGCGAATTTCATATATTTCATTTAACCTTTGAACTATTACTCAGTGGGATTAGCTTGGCGGGAATCCTTAACAAGTTTGTTTTGGGGTAGATACATGTATAGATGGTCCAGGGTACAACTACAAGTCCCTATTCGGCCACCACTTATAATGGGGACTGCTGGCCATTATTTCCGGGCAAACACAACTCACCGGAGAGCCCAACAAACTCTGGGTACATTCCAAACATTACGTAAAGCAATCCTTTTGGGGATATGATGCTGCTTGCAACCGTGCGACCATCCGCTCCTCTTGCCTTTGCCAGACTGTTTGACATCAAAGGTTGCTCACGCGTATAAACACTGCCAGAGGTGTGCGCACCTAAGCAGTAACAAGGGATGGCAGGGTCGAGGCGAGTCACTTCACATAACTTTCTAAAATTTTTGGCAAAATATCGGCAATCACCTTTTGGTCTGTGCTCGAGTTTCAAAACTGTGTTGCACATCGATATAGTGATTAATAGATTGTCTTCTAACAAACTGACATCTGATGAAAGCGAACTTCGATAATTCGTCTAAAATTTACTGCGTGTTGGACCGTGTGGTATTGTGGCGTTTCCTTCTAATAGCCTATGTCGCTTTTCATACCACTGTAAATGCCGGTGACCGGTTTTTGCATACTAACACTTTCACTACTGAATTATTTCTGGTGATTTTTTTGTCCCATATGATAGTGGGGGTCGGTCGTGGGATTTGTGCCGGCATTCTCGTAGTTTGGAGACAAGGACGTTGACCACTGGGCTGTTGCAGCTCGCTTTACTGAGGGTCCCATGGACCCCCTCACAAAGCTTGCGGCGTGCGTGGGGACTTAGTCTTTGGCCTGAATACTTTACCCTTGTTCGAGGACATCATTAACAAAGGGGTTAAGAAACATTTTCCTAAAGCATTTAAAAATATATTGAGACTTGGAAATATATTCTGAAATACATTTTGGTACCCTCAGTATATTTTAAAGTATTATACAGTTAATGTATTTTTTTTTCATGTAGGCTTCTTCAGTCTCAACTTTTTTTTTTCTGATACTGCCTGCATGTGCTTTAATTCCACATGTACAGCTTTATTCCGACACTCCCTACTAAGATGAATTGATAGGCTGATGAGACTAGTAGGGAGGTGTATGTCTTCAGGCCCTTCAAGCAGGTTTTTCAAACGGACAAATTAATAGTGCTTTCTGTCATGTTAATGGAGTGAAGCTGAAGTTTTCCTGGATTTTGTTGTTTAGGAAGCTTTTTCAGACCTGTATTTCGTTCTACAGAGCACCAGTACTCACGGCAGTGACGGTGAAAAAAATTAAAATATTACCATAAATTATCTATTAAACGCTCATGGGTTGTTAAAATTAATTCGATAAAAAAAAGGGGGTAGGGTTTAAAAATGTATAATTATTTTTTTGAATAATCGCATAATGGCCAACTTTTTCGCGATGGAGTAAACTAGCTATTAAAAGGTTATTTCGTTAAATGTATGAGGCTTTCAGTCAATTTTTAGCAGAAAAATTATGATTTAAGGGGGGGACCAAATTATTTTATGATCTCCGAACTTAAAACATTTTAGGGGCGGGGCCGTAGGTTCACCAGGGCTGTTAATAGGCGATTTATGGTAGTATCGTTCCTTTTTCAGCACTACAGTATTACCACATTAGCGGAGTTACCATAATGGTTATGATATCCCGATGATCGTGCCATTCCCAAGCCAGATTTTTTTTTTTATTTCAACAATAATTAACTTAAGGTAATTCACAATTAGCATAGAGGGAGGCATCGACTTTCGCATGAGCGATTGAAATCCTATCCGTCTGCTAGGAAGCAGGAAGAGCCAAAACCTGGAAAGGGAGAGGTACATAAAGTCCACATAAACGCACTTATTATTCCGATGCGTTCATGGCATCTAATCAAGATTTTCCTAAATTACAACATTTTCTAGGAATGGTTTCATTTTTTTAAATTAGATTTCGGTTTTACATGCACACACAACTGCCGTTTCAGTATCGGTTTTTGACACCCTCCCATCAAATTTTTCTAGTTTATTTAATTTTAATTTTTTTGTAATAGTCGTACTACTAACTTGCAACTCACTCCTACTTCCAGCAGCAGCGTCATCGACCATGGGCCTGGCTGTGGCATCAATTTCCTCTGTTTTTTTTATGACTAAGAGCTTTGCTGTCATTTATACGTAGAAAAGGATAACTGTTTAAAAATTTAATACTAATCATCTTTGAACACTATACAAAAAATCAATGCAAAATCCGAATCTGTTTCGGTTTTCGGTAAAAACCGAAAAAAGTGTCACTGTCTACTGCTAATTGCCTGCTTGGTGAGTAGGACTAACGTGAAGGTGCCAACCCTTGATTTCATTTGCCAAACACTCCATGTTGCAACTGACATGGAGAGGGGTCTAAGGAAAAAGTGCTTTTGCGACTATAGTTTTGTTCAAAATGCAAACTTTTATATTATTCATTTGTTTATAGAGCTGCTGCCTCTCTCACCTGACCAGAATGGTAGTTACAAGCAAGATAGGCCTCTGTCTGGAGTCGAACAGCGGCTTCAGTCGTTGGAAAAGCAGTTGTACATTGAACTGAAGGTAAGATACTTTTAAAAACTGAAGGAATCTTTATAAGACCTGAAGCAGAATATTTTCAGCCACTCCATGACAAGCTTTTTTACGCCCGACAAACAATCTAAGGGTGGCAGGGAGTGGTTGAAGGAGGAATGGTTTTCCCTGTTCAAAATTTTTAGTTGTTCGTAAAGTTTCTTGCACCCAATACTTTTTCAGGACTTTTTTTTTTTTTAGTTTTTGCTAAATGCCTTAAAACAACCTAACCTGTCGTTTCAAAAGTATAGCGCCGTTAAAAGGCGCTCAAAACGGACAACTCATTTGGTGTATTTGAACGTCAAAATCGTTCAGTTTTTACCAAGTAAAACGATAACTTCTGCCAAAGGGTATCTTCTAATCGTTTCTCAAGTTTTTTTTTTCCATCAACCGTATTCCTTACTGCATGCTGGTTGCTCAAGATTTACCGTAATTAATTTTTGGTTTACCATTCAGAAATTTTAGTGTTTGGTCACTCTGCCAAAAAACATTTTCTGCCAAACTTTTGCCATTTACGTTTGTGTGTCAAATGCCAGGTTAATGGTGCCGATGAATAGTTAAAAAGTCAAATCGTAAGTGAAATTGTAAACAACCAGTTTCCAGTTTTTATTTTCTATGGCACCACTTCAACGTTTAAAATTAAGTGGACTAATTGAAATGGAAAAAGATTTTGGGGAATATCTCCCTTTTTTTTAATTTTACAGTGACTTTGTAAAGAAGTAGGTAGCATGTGAAATTCTGTATGTTGGCTTGTCTGTCCTCCTTCCTTGTGTCCTTTGTTAAGGTTTATCAAAACTAGGCTATCTTAAATAATAATTAGTGTTTGGTCATCTGAATATGACGCAGCAGTTTTTCCGTCTCACTGGTATTATCCTACTGAATATTTTTGTGTGCGATTCTGCTAATGGCTGAAATAAGTTTCTTTCTAACACCCTAACTACCAACCAAACTACTTTAAACCTGCAGCGGCGCTGCACTCTGAAGTGTGTTTTTCAACGCGTCTACAAAACCTTTCTTAGTTAGACTTCCAAGCTTTTATTTGTGTTTAAAGGTCAAGCAAGGTGCTGAAAATATGATTCAGATGTACAGCAGTGGTTCATCAAAAGACCGGAAGCTTCTGGGAGAAGCTCAGCAGATGTTGTTTGATTCCAAAATCAAAATTGATTACATCAGGATGCGGATCACCAAGGTGAAGCAAAGTCGGGATGCCGGAGATGAACTCCATGGCAACGGTGATTCCTCAAGTAAGTTTTGGCTTCAAAGTTGTCAACACTCTCAAAATTAGTTGAGAGGAGTCTTTTTTTTTTTTTTCAAATCTATTACAAAATTCTGTGCTGAGGAGTTCCTGCCATTGACACAACTTTTTGCCTTGGGTGTTGCTATTTTATTTCAGTGTTTCGTGTAATGTTCTGTCACGTATTTTTGAACAGAATTTAGTCATTGGTTGTGGTTAACTTTAACCTGAAACGTGTCTTTTGAGTTGGGAGAGTTTAATACATTTTAATTAAAATGTTGGAGGTATGAGAAATTCAAGCTGTTTCTGATCTAAACTAAGTTTAAGCGGTAACTGATTAGTACAACACAGCTTTGTCTTTGCAAAATCCTTTAGCATTTACGGCTATGAAGTGCAATGGTTCGTGTAAGTACAAAAGTCACTCGGTATTGCAGGTGGGTTTTTGTTCTAAACCAAATTATAGTCCAGTTGCAAACCAAATTACAGAAAAGAAACTTAGTTTAGTGTTTTCACTTGGGGAGGAGGGAGGGTTGTGTGTCAGGTTGTAAGGGAGGGTTGTGGTTTGATTTGTCTTTCACTGTGTGGTAGAAAAAATAATTCAAGAATGTTTTTATTTTATTTTTTACGTTATATTAGAAAATAGATTTCACAAAATACCGGCAACTGGCATTTACAGTGGTTTGAAATCAACATAACTCTGGGAAAGCACACACAACCTCCAGGCACACCAAAATTCCTTTGACTTTTCGGTGAACTCCACACCCGTTCACCTTCTTCAGAAAAAATGTCAATAACACAAAAAAGTCCGAAAACTTACGTCTAAAGTTCGCGAATTCCAGATTTCAAAAACGCGCATGGAGGGATGCATCACTGATGCATCCCTCCACGCGTGTGTTTTTGAAATCTGGAATTCGCGAACTTTAGACATGTAGTTTTCGGACTTTTTGTGTTGTTGACATTTTTTCTGAAGAAGATGAACGGATGTGGACTTCACCGAAAATTCAAAAGAACTTTGTTGTGTTACTGCCTGGTGGTTGTGTGTGTTTTCCCGGAGTTATGAAAATATATTTATTCTTGCTGCTGGTGGTCAGGGTAACCAAACTTAATTTTGCTTGCTGTATAGCTGAAGGGAAATAGTCTTGTGTGTACACCTTGTATTGTCCAATTGCTGGCTGTAGGCCTTTTAACATTTGTGTTATGCTCATTTAGGGATACATCTTAATACTGTACTAAGAAATACCGCCTATCCTGTAGAAATATTAAGCTTTCATAAAGCTTGGCTCAATTTCAAAATTTTATGTGCGATTCTTGTTGCTTCTGTTAGTGTTTTGACATTTAATGGGAGTTTACAGTTTGGCTCGCCGCAACAATGGAGACAGTGTGCAGTTCTTGTCATTCGTAATGTCTGTAATGAGGAAGTTGTATATCACGTTTATTGTGCTAATGCCAGTTGTAGATAGCCTAAATCAACTTGTTTGCTTGCTTGGCAGTGAAAGGCGTCACACATCATTTCATTTTTACCACTCAGTAATGAAATACAGCACTTTTCACGTTTGGATAGCAGCCAAATATTTGCTGTCATTCCAACGCATCTTTCATCCACGTGTATTAAAGCACCGATGTAATTGAATGCTTGATGCCTGGAAATATTCGAGTGTGCTTGAACATAAACTAATTACCTTTTTAAACCAAATTGATGTTGGCTCAAAATGGAAACCTCTTCGTTCCTATATTAATTTTTATTTTGGACATTTAATGAACTGTTAATTGGTGTTGGTGTCGGCAGGAGTGGCATAAAGGATGCTGTAGTGTTCCAAGACACGAAATCTTGCTCAAATTCCAGATAAAGTAGTCCTATCAATTTGTGAATTTTTGACAGGCTGCATTGACTAAAGATGGAAAAATGTAGTCCTCCTGTTTTCATCAGGCCACCACAAGAAGCTTATTTACAAGATTTACATTGTCCGACGTGCATGGATCGTTGTGGAAATAGCAGATGACTACGACGCGACTCGCGATCGATCGGTGCACGTCGTATAATGTAAATATTGTAAATAAGCTTCTTCTGGTGGCCTGATGAAGACAAGAGGACTATATTTTTTCCATCTTTATTCAATGCAGCCTGTCGAAAATTAGCAAATAGGTATGATTTATTTTGAATTTGAGCCTGATTTTGTGTCTTGGAATTTTTTGAATATTTAAAGACATTCATATAGAACATACAAAGGTTCGCTTTTTCAACATGCTGTAGTGTTCCTTGTGCCATCTCTCGTTCTCAGTCGCGACCTCGTGCGACCAGTTGTAGAATGAATGATCATACAGTAATAATTCTCATAGATTGGGATGTGCGATAGTCAAAAAATACGAGCCAAGCCGAGTATGCAACTTGGAACTCGACTCATTGCTCACACCAGTACTAGAGATAGTCCGATATCGATATAATCGGTATTTTTGGCATGTCGGTATCAATCCACAGTAAGGCTTCCGATTACAGATATTCGTTATGCCAAGAAATGCAATTGTCTTCCCTGCAAAACTGACACCAAGTGCTGCAAAAGCCACAACCAAATGAGAAACGCAAAGCCCAACAAAGCTCAGTTTGTAATGAAAATGTAGCATGTGATGGTTCCGATGCAGTAAGGTTTATAACGACCTACTTAAAATCTGAGAAAATAAATGTACTAAAGCCGTAAGTAGGAATACGAGTAAAAATGTTCTTGTTGCTGCACAGAACTTTTTACTTTTTGGATGGTCTCAGCAGTTGGTACTCGGGCAAAACCAGAAACTGAAATTGCATTTGTATGGAAATTAAATTTTTGGTTGTGGGTTTTTTTTTATATATATATAATTATTATCGATCTCTGTATCGGATCGGTAAAAACTGATCTGTCCTCGAAAAACTCAAATCCGGTGAAAATGCACAAATTGGTAACTTTTTACCGATTTTAATATTGCCATATACCCAGCTCATTGTCTTTAGGAGAGCTTTTTGATGGTGAAAAAGCCAGTAGCTGAACTCATTTTCACGTTATATCCTTAAAACTGGAATACCAAACAGTTAAGCAACATCTTAGTTATCCTAATAAATTAAAAAGAAACTTGCAAACAAATTATGTTCACCAAAGGCAAATACTAAACTCAAGCTTGATTCTTGACTCATCTGTTACAATCTTGGCTCTGCTTGACTTAAGTTAAAATATTATTCTACTCGCACGCTAAAATTACGCTGAGGTTTTTGACCATGCCTGATAAATACGTTTGAAAAATATCGTGCTTCTTCGTAAAGCCCTCCTCGTCTGTGTTACCAACAGGATCCCTTACCAGGAACCGGCGCATTGCAACCTATGTCGTACCGCATATTTACTATGGTAAAATACAAACTTGCATCACTGACGCTCTTTTCCGCGCTACGTACTCCCTATTCCTTTTCTTGCCGCTGGTGTGGTCGATCATCAAAATCTTGCTTACTTGTGGGCGTAACTTATTATTACGGGTGTCATAGTCTTTTATTTTTGGATTACGGGTTTTTGGTTGGAGGCTGGTACATTGGTACGGCCGGGAAAAGATGAGCTTTTGTGTTGTCGAGGTAGACTGGTTTGCCTGTGTGGCTTTGTTGGTACGCATTGCGTCAAGTGTGGACAGAACTGGTGAACAAATGGCTGTATTGAAATGGTGGTATATAGTTAGGAAAATTGTGAATGAATTGTCTGGGGTGCTAGAAGAGCACGGTAATGACGATGTTGATTGGTTTAGCGTGGCCTCGCTGTGTGCATTGGTGGAGGCACGGGAGAAATGCCATGTCTTGAGTGGTGTGACTGACTGGTTAAACAATGCAGTTTGGTGCCGATGCGTCTTGCAGAGGCGTGTGGTTGTTTTTGAAAGTGGTTTTGATGTTGGATCCGAGAGGTTAGACGAATGGAGAGCTGGTGGGTGGCTTGGTTAGCAGAGAGGCCTGTGTGGCCATTGGTACGTGTCTGATGACATTACAAACGCTTTCAGGTGTTGATTTCAGTTTGCGCCCCCCGATGAATATGGTTTGAGCGAAGGTATGGTTTAAGGGGTTCACAATGTGGGATGATACACGCATCATGCCAAAGTTATAGGAATTATTCGTTCAAGGTATGATTGAGCGTGTACCTAATGGTGCCAAAGCGTGACGGGTCAGTAGTGAAGTTTAATTCTGAATCGTCTCAATGTGCACTTGCAACGGTGCTTCTTGGGCACATTGTCGATGGTTGTGAATAATTTACAACAGGGCTGATGGATGGCTTAGATTGAACTCAATCGCAAGCGTATTAAGTGGTTCTAAGTGCTATGGCCAAGCACATTAAGCGTTTTCGATTGCTATGGGTGCCCACAGGGTATTGCTGTTTTCCTGGCAGGGGTCATTGTTTCTTTTCTAAGTCATCCCGTTTGGTATAGTACCTCCCCTAAATATTTTTGTTTTTCGTATGTTGGTATGCCTATACTTGCTTTTGTGTGGCGTGTTGGTGTTCACATACTTAGACGATTTTCGCATGTGGGGACAGTCGTAAAGTGGTTTAGAATCTGTAACAGACGTTGAGGAACCTTACGTCAGCTTGGATTTTCTCCAAATTTGACAAAAGCATGCTGCGTCCCACTCAAAAGTTAACTTTTCTGGGGATAAACTTGTATTTGGTGGCTGCGACTTTGATTATTCACAAGCAGCATGGTATGTTGCGGATGGTACGCAGAGTGCTGGCACAGGATAGGGTTTGAGGACTTGCAGCATTTGGTTAGCCTGGCTGAGAGTGTGGTTTGCGCGGTTGCGTGCGCTAGTTTGCATGTGCATTGTCTGCAAGGTACCCTATTGGCTTGGCCCAGGAGGGGCCTTACGGCCGGTCGACTATCGATGGGCTCATGCAGGGAATTACGCTGGTGGACTGTGGTGCTGCAACAGAAATCGATCAATCGGTTCCACCAATGCATCGGATATTAGTTGGTGGCGTCCCTGGAGGATCGTGAGGCTCAGGGTTGCTGGCATCCGGCCGTAGTGGTGCTCCATAGCAATGTTGGAAAGTTGTTGGCCACGCTAGAGGCAATAGTATCTTTTTCAATCTTTCTTAAATGGGCAATCCGTCTTGATTCTTCCGGACAGTGTGGTTATGTACATGAATCTGCAAAGTGGGACTAACCCCGGGACTTGACTAACGTCCTTCGTCAATTATGGATGACATC
>JAHWFP010140954.1:1986-16989 GCA_023313725.1 Lithobius niger | reverse complement strand
CCGTTCCTGGAAACGTGAACACGTAAGCATGTTCAGCATCATGGGAGTGCAGGGAATGTTGGCTGTAAAATTTGTAAATCGGGTGGTGGAGATAGGCTGCTTGGATTACGAATATTTTCAGACGCAACTTTGGATGGAATGGTGATGAAGGGTTGTAATTTGGATCCGAAAATTCAAATAACAAAAGACCTTTACCACGGAATTTACCTGACCAAAGGATGGGTTTTGGAAATGAAAAATTAGGAAGAAACCGTGACTACGGTTGAAACCGAATTTTTTTTTCAAAATTGGGCATTGTCACGCCCATTGTCAGTTGACTGAAATAGAGTGTACAGCATGTAAGAAGGCTTACAATCTGGGACGGAAACTTGAAAACCGAAAATGAGGCATCAATTCACAACCTAGTTCAGATCGACAAAAACCTGGAACAAGAACGTGAAAATGCTACCGCATTTCGACGCCGTTTGTAGCATATACAAGTTGGACAGAACAATTTTATTATGGCGTACAGTGCAGATTCCCCCAAATCGTGCACGCAGGAATATGTACGGTGGCGATCCAGAGTGAAACCGATGTTGGACAAGGAAAATCCAAAGTAGGCTGATTTCTGAAGGCTTTTATACAGAGCTAAATCAGGTGAAAACCAGGGATTGGCTTTGCAAGGAAGTGCCTGTGTGGCTCATAACGGAGTTCTTATGAATAATGATGGGGCACACAGAGGGAGACTAATTTCGAAAATGCAATTTTCGAGAGACTGATGCGAATTATTTTAGTTTCATGTAGATACAATTGGAATCAACTATTATATCGTCCTTCTAAATTTGAAGGAAATCTCACGATAATATGCATAATATAAAAATGGCCACCACTTTTCAAGATGGCGACCATTAGAAATTATTAGTGACGATGGCACATTCATTATTTCAATTGGTATTACCTATATCACCCATGTTCTAAATTTGAAGGAAATCCGACGATAAGCATAATTCCAAAATGGCCACCTGACTTTGGGAGTGCCATACTCTCAGCGTCCTGTCGCTAGGTTAGTGGCATATAGGCTACGACAGTAGTTTTTTTTTAAATGTGGGAGAACCTCGGTGAGGACCTCTACCTGCATGTGGGATGGCAGTGCGAGGCCAGCTCTACGGAGCGTGTTTGGTTAAAGCTGCGGACTCGCACTAGTGGCGTACTTCCTGATGCACTTTACCAACATGTGATCTAAGGGCGCAATCTACGAAAGTGGATTGAAGATTTAGGTTGAATGAACGGATTGAGGTGGAGTGTTCGATGCGTGCGAGGGTAGGAGGTGTGGCAACCAAACCCTCCCCTCAAAACCATAGGCACTCCTAACCACCGCAATTTCGGAATTTCTGCTGAATGTTGAACATTACTCTCCCAGCAGGTGAGCAGGTAAAGGGTGAAAAGTCTCTTTTCTGTAAACTACAGAAGGTATGGAAGGGAGCTCCAATTTTTCTCTTCCACTAACTAACTGGTTGCTGGACGTGCTTTGTACAAACTTGACGGTGGCTCCCATTTGCTCATCTGCTCGAGAGGGCAAAACCAATGGATGGGACCACCTTGGAGTCTTAATTCATCAAGGAAAGTGGGAAGCATGTGTTAGATTTTGGTGAGTGTTTAGTTGATTACCAAGTGAAACGGTCCATGTGCCATCGTCACTAATGACCTGGCTGTTGACACGCCATTAAGCCTAAATCTCCCTCCACACTGATACAGTCAATGTGCCATTGTCAATGGTAATCTCTAATGGCGGCCATATTGAAGTCAGGTGGCCATTTTGGAATTATGCTTATCGTCGGATTTCCTTCAAATTTAGAACATGGGTTATATAGGTAATACCAATTGAAATAATGAATGTGCCATCATCACTAATAATTTCTAATGGTCGCTATCTTGAAATACGGTGGCCATTATTAAATTATACATATTATCGTCCGATTTCCGTAAAATTTAGAAGGACGATATAGTTGATTCCAATTGTAATTATGATTATTTGAGACGAAATAGTTCATTACCAAGCGTATTTTTGTCAGATTTCCTTAAAATTTTGAAGGTTGGCGATATAGTTAACAATTGAAACGATGAATGTGCCATCATTTTAATCTGTAATTACCGCTATCTTGCAATGAGGTGGCCATTTTTTAATTATGCTTTCCTTCAAACAAAAAAAAATTAAAAAAAAAAAGGAAGTTATCCTTCTCGGTTGGGTGAAATGTGCGTTCTTCTCGTTGCAGGCGGTAGTACCGTCAATTGCACTGTTTTGTAGTTTAGCTGCAATTCTCGGTGTAACTCGTATTAATATACAAAACGTAATGTTAAATGTTAAAAGAGAATGGTGTAAAAGTCAAAGCCTAGAAGGAACATAGACAAGCTTCGACAGTAATGGGGTCTAGGTGTACAATTTTGTTAGTAATTTTGCTGGTAAGCATTAGACCATTTTACTGCACAGTTTCGACGAAAAACTGTAAAAAAAACCGCCTATAAAGTCCCATTTGAGGATACAATGGGAGAGAGGTGAGCATTTCCTGCTTTGCATTAGGTTGAAAAGTTTTTTAACATGTCAGCATAGAGAGCATTATTGGTTGTCACCAATTACCTTTTAAAGGACATTTCTCCCAGTGCCATTTTTCTCGATCCACCACATCAAGTACGGCCCCAAAGTTTTATTTACTTAACGTTAGTAAATCCCTAGCTAAATCCGTTTTATAATGTGGCATCTACGAGATTTTCTATTGAATATTGGTACTTTTATTTACTGCGGGAAATCCTTTGCGCGCCTTTACCAAAGGAATTTACCTTAATTCTTTTTTTTTTGCAAAATTGTGTTATTCCATTTCCTGTATTCTGCAAAAGTCATGCAAGGGCCAATAGCTGGTTATTGTTAAATGCAACTCTATTAATGTTGCGTAATTCTGCAAAAACAGTGTAAGCCACATACAGCCTTAGCGCTACGAGGTGGACCTTGAACTATGATGTAGTAGCAATTAATTAACTGTTAAAAAAGCATTCACATTTAGTTTTCGTCACAAAGACTCACTTATAACGCGTAGGATTTTTTGAAAGGAGAAAATATTTAGGTTGTTTTTCTCCAATTGATGATTTTGAGGGTTACATGGTTTTTGCATAATACCGTCCAAATAAGTAAAAAAAGAGAGCAAAATTCAGTTGCTTTGCAAGAAGGACAGGTGAACAACTTGATAAGACAAAAGTATCCTCGAATTAGAAAGCGAAAATGAACTCTTTTTTTCTTGTTTAAAGTCAGGTTTAGCTGATCCAAAGTCAAAACGGCAAAAGAACACGACTTAACTTGTGCTGTTTAGTCCACATACAATCTTACTGTCTTCAATCACTAGCTGTGCCCCGCCGTAATATACGCCTGTCTAGCGGGTTCCCGCATACCTGAGCAAAATACTGTAGTGGGCAATATGTAATTTTTTTTTTAAAGAAATATTTAATTTTACGGCTAGGAGCAGCTTTACTTTCATTTATATGTAGAAAATCTTAAATGTTTAAAAATTCAAGACTACAACAAATCAATATTTGATTTTTCGAAAACTATACGGAAAACCAACCCCAGTTCCAAACTGAACTGGTTTTGGTTTTCAGTAACAAATAAAAGTGCATGCTATCACTTAGCTGTTCTTTGTGCTCGCTACTATCTAATTGGCCAGGGACCCTCAAAAGCTCACGGTTCTCTTTTGGATTTTTTGTTCTACTGCGCTTAAAGGTTTATGTCCAGTGTGGGGCAAGTAAACGCCTCAAAAACCAACAATTGGAAAGCATAGCGCAAAATTTTTTTTAAAGTAATCTTGAATTTTATAACTTTTTTATTTTCACTTACTTCTTTTTAACGCAGTACGAAAAGTGTTCCAGTTACTCCAAACTAGCAAATTTTCGAATGCTTATACTGGCATTCTTCGCTAGTTTGTCAATTTGCTAGTTTGGAGTAACTGGAACACGTTTGGTACTGCGTTAAAAAGAAGTAAGTGATAATGAACGAAAACCGAAGTAAATCGTCCGTTCCATCGGTATTTGAACTTTTTTATTTTATAAGTTTTTCTGTCATTTATACGTAGAAAATCGTAATTATTAAAAATTAAAGATCATAACAAATCAATGTTTGATTTTTCGAAAGAAAAACCGACCCAAAGTCCGTATTGAATTGGTTTCGGTTTTACAGCAAAAAAAAAAAGCGCATTGCTATCGCTTTGCTGTTCTTTGTGCTCATTACTGTCTGCTTGTGTAGCCAGGGGACCCTCACAAAACTCACGTTTCTCCTTCGGATTTTTTGTTCTTCTTGATGAATAAAGTTGGCACTGCATATGAGAGGTTAAAGTACTCTGAATTGCATTGACTTCTTGTGGTTTTTTTTTTTTCATCTTTAGTTGCTATTCACGGAGTTAAAATTAATGCAATAACTTGCAATAATTCAAAGTGATGCGCAGACTGTAGCTTTGTCCTGGTGTCATGTCTACAAAGCTCCTTGACTAAACCATGGTTGGCACAACCTGACAGAAACTTGGCCGACAAGTCATTTTTTTTTTTAATTGTATCCATGAAGAAACATGTTGTTTTGTTCTGGGTGAATAATAAAAAAAAAAATAATACTAGCTTTGGCTGGGATTCACATTAACGTTTTAAATCGGTGTACACGAATAGCACTTTACTCATGATGCTAGGTGTGTATTTTTTGCCTTGGCAGTACTACTTGTTTGTCGTTTGCGCTTTCAAGGCTAGTTACTTCCGAAGCTCTATCTTTTGAGCAGAAAACAAACAATGCCTAATTTAGGTAACTTTATATATATATATATATACACGTGTTGCCTCATGACAGTTTTAATTGAAGACAGGTCTCTGGTCGAGGTTAAAATCCGGAAGTTCTATGGTTTTCTGATGGAAGCTGTTTAATGCAATATATGTATAGCGATAAAAACGTTCATAAAATGCAACTGTTATGTTTAGGGATCGACCGATCATCGGATCGGTATCGGCATCGGCCGATATTTTCCATCCGATAATCGGATCGGAATCGGATCGGTTTATGTGTCCGATTCCGATGTCAACTTCACTGCCAAACGCGAGTTTCAGTTTTGTAAATTGCTTCGGTTTAACAGATTAACTAGCAAAGGCTTGTCAGCTCTCAATACCAACAATTTATAAATTCTTGTAAATACTAATACTAATGTCTAGTGCATTGCGTTTAAATCGTCTAGCGATCGACGGGAAGCAAGCACCAGCTGGTCCTGCCGGAGCACGTGCCAAAACCACCCAAAATTTGGTTAATTCTGAACATTGTGTATCTTAGTTCCTTTTATTAAATATTTAACGTAAAAGTACATAAACTGATATTTGCGATCTCGTTTACCTTTTGTTAGTTAAAGAAATCGATGGTTGTAGAATCATTAGTAGCGTTACTTCCGATCCTTGCAAGATTTCTTTGTTGTGGAGCTCAGTCACAAGGGCCAACAGAAAACGTGCTAGTCAGTAATCCTGGACAGTGCATAAGCGGGTTGTGATTTTTGTAAAAGGTTTTAAGAATATATATTTTGTCAAAACTGTAATTTATTTTAGAAATACAAATCCATAAAAAATGCGGTAACGAGAAACGTTTTAATTATTTGCTACGGAGTGTGTTGTCTTTTGTCTTAGCTGGTATCGGCAGGGTGCTCAGTGAGCGGACAACCAGGAAAAAGTAATGCAGATTAGGCCATCAAAAAAAATCGTCTCATCAAATTTAAAATTATTACTTTTTAAAAATACTTTATTACTACTGTAGTATAACAATATCCAAGTATTTACTCAAATCCTGTGTTTTTACTACTGTTAAAATTATTCAAGCTGTATCCTCCATTTTACTGGTAGTAGGTGCACCTTTCGGGTATCAAATTTAAAGAGCATTTTGTAAACAACCGGTTTCTTCGACGTAGTCAGTTTATCCGAGCAACTATGATCTATAGAAAACTAGTTTCAAGTGGATCTGAATGAAATATATGGATTACCAATTAAAAATATTGCAGCAAAAAGGTTTATTCGTAAGAAATTCAAGAGTGGATGGTAAGCCTTGGACTGGTAAAGCAAACACCCAACTTTTGTTTCGTGCTGGGTAGTTGGCCAGATGGGCTACGGTGATTTTAAATCGCGTTTTCCTAAGCGGAGGTCTATTTTAGTTACACGTGAGTTTGGGGAGGGGAACAAGTAAAGTAAGCAAAGGAATATTTTTCCAATGTCCAGCGTTAATTTGTCATTCGTTCGTAATTAATTTTATGCTAGACAATAATTTTAATTACTAGGATTTATTTTTTTTACGGATGGGGGTTTGAGGAGCAGAGCCTGGAAACTAGACAGTTAATTTGAAATTTAAAAGGCGTGACCAGCCCCTGTAAAGATTAGTTTTATAAATGCCGATTTTCGTTTTTTCTCTCATGCAAGTGTGCATCTGTAGTTAGTACAAAAGTAGGCTACTCATACTTAACATCAGAAATTTTAAATCGTTTGTAATGAAGAATTTTAATCAGCGTTAAATTCATTGTACTACAGTGCTGATAAATGGGTTTTTTTCTATCTTTTTGGCATTTAACTTTAAATATGGTCCATATGTTCATATTTTTACTTGTGGTCCTGGTATGAGAAGGTGCCAAAAGTTACAAGGAACCGGACGGGATAAGCAGTGGTAAATTTTACCCAGATAGAACCGTTGTGTGTAATAATAATAACATTTTGTAACTCATTGCAATAAAAGTGTAAAAATATGATAATTATAACTTATTTTCAATTATATGAAGTAACAAGGATAATATTGTATTTTTTAGTTCTTATTAAGTTCATAAATTTTGCTTGGTTAAAAATATTAAATATCGGAATCGGATCGGCATCGGATCGGATCGGAATGACAGTTATCGGCATCGGATCGGATCGGCAAAAACCTGTATCGGTCGATCCCTAGTTATGTTAATTCATATCTAAACTTACTTAAGCTCATTTTCTTGATTTGGAAGAAAGTCCAATCTTCAGAGACACTTAGAAAACGACACCTTGCACTCGAAACAGCCACCATTGAAATCCAACAAAAAATGGACTACTGACCTAACGTCATTCAAACCTTTCCTTCATCTAATCCCACCAAAATAATCTTCGCATGGCAGTACAATCAATATCGGGCAAAACCGAGCAAAAACTCCACTTCGGCCACTGCAGGCTTTGTAGATGCTGCAGCCCTCCAACCAAAGTAACAAAACAAATATGAAAGCAGTTGCTGTCGAAAATTCAGCATGTAAAATTTTATTTATTTTACCATGTGGAAAAGAAACAACACAATACATTATTATGCCATTATGTATAAAGGAAAGAGCAAAACATGCCAAACAGCGAAAATCATGCACTAGAATTACATAGTACAGTAAGCCACCTTTATCGTCGGAGTGGCATGACCCGATTCGAACTCTTAACCCAATTCGTCCCCAGATTCTGACATATTGCCTTTATCGCTATGGCCACTCCTCCACTGGCAATAAATGCGCTATGTCAGTGAACTGGAAACTGAGTTGCAAGTTCGAATTCGTGTCATGCCAATCCGACAAAATGCAAGTGCATAAAGGTGGTTTACCGTACTACATTATTTCTGATGTATGATTTTTTTGTTGGTTGGCTCGTTTACTTCTTTCCCTTTATATAATTTATATCGATTTCTGTGTATTTAAGATATATATAACTGAATTTGTGCTTGATATTAGTTTCATTTAAAAATAAAGACGAATGGGTGTAATTTAAGTGCAGTAGGGCCTTAACGTTGAAGTGCCAACATTGAGTGACTCGTTGACTGCACACTGTTTAAGCTATTAAAAATACAAAAAGTTCCGAAAACTACTATAAGGGTCCATTTCCAGATTTTGTTCAAGAATTCGTCAAAAATTTCCCCCAATCTCAAAACACGAATACGTGTAGAGTATTCTGTTTGTTTTGAGACTGAGCGTAATATTTGATGAATTCTGGAACAGGATTGTTTATGCTATGTGTTGAAATGCTCCGTGCAGAAGTGATGTTGTATTTTCAGGTAGGTACAAAATCATTTTAAAGACATCCAATTAGGGGAGGGGCACACCCAGGGATTCGAACAGAGAAACCTCCAATCATCTCTCACTCTACCCTGGCTCTCACTCTACCCTGGCCAGCACAGACTGGCAGGGACTTTGCCAGGGCCCTCTTTCCTCATAGACCAGATCTACTACGTCAGGTATCTAGGCTGAGCTCTGCCACCGCTCAACCACTATGACTAAGACACTTTTAAAAAATAAAAGCTAGTGAGGGATTAAAACCATACGTGTAGTGTGTAGTAGGGGGAAGGGATTATGATGATGGTCGTTATTAGTTGTACGCTGGATATACTGAAATTACAACAAAGTTGGGTTTCAAAGGATTTTTTTAGTGAGTTAGAGTTAGTCATGAATACTTCTTGTAGATAAGGTAAATTCCAATACGTTTTAAAAAAATAAAGATGTATTTATTGCGTCTTTATTTAAAATAAGACGCTGTTTCTTTGCAGAACTGGTTGTCAGAACTGGCAGACATGTAAAAATGCTCATCTGCCCTTTATACGCGCCACAACCAGTTCTGCATGTTTCGCGGATACTGTACATGTCTTAAGTATGTGTAAAGTCATTTGCTTTGGTCACAATATTAAATATTAGAAGCCAAAAAATAGACTTCAAAATTCAAACTATGAACATGACTGTTGGCAAACAATAATGTTTATCCCCACCAAGATTCTAAACAAAAGTTGTAAACGAATAAATTTTAGTCCCGAAATTGACATATCATATTTTTTTTTAATTTTCAGAATGACGTATGTGAAATCCCGTTTTATTACTATCTTTATTTAATTTTATGTTTGTGTAGTAAAATAGCATTTAAAAATGTTTAAATTTTCTTAAGTTCCACGAAAAAATGTTAAAGAAACCTTTCAACCCCCCCCCCACATATTTTTCCCATCTTTAAAATGTCAGCATGCTAAATAGACGCCATCTTACCACCTGTGGCCTTTAAGCCAATTAGCTGAAAGGCTACACTAATAGAATTTTTTTTATGATAATTTAAAGAGATGGGTGGAATGGGGGTTGAATGGAAGCCAAAGGATAGTTTGCTATTATAAGAAAACTGTTTGATCACAAAGTGTACTACTTAGAACTTGAAACATTTTGTTTCTTTTAATCAGTGACGTCACGTGGCATTTGTGTAACGTATCCAGCTGTTTGTTGGAATGATACGAGACTAAGGTGCATCCCGTGGATAGAGCAACTTATTCTTAGTTTTCCCAAGGGAAGGAGATGCAGTGGGAAACTTGACAGGTTCAGCGAGCTAAGTTTAGAAACTCCTAAAAATGGTTGGAGCAGTCTACTCTGCCCGAAAGGTGCCGAGGGCAGCAATTCTTTAATGAAAACAGCCAGCACACGTGTTTTAAGGAGACATTTTTTGTGTCGGCTTTTATAAAAGGCCTGACCACTTAATTGATAACTGCTATTGTCTAGTTTATAGTCTGTGGCTGAGCCAAAGTAACTGTAATTTTGACACGCTGTCTGCAGACCAGGAGTGGATTTGTTCTTTTTGCCAAGAAGCCACGCACGGCTGTCGAAGCATTTAGAATTTGTGGGATTGCCTTCCTGTCCTCCTGCCTGCTGCCTGTGCTCCTCGAGCCAATAGCGGTGTTGTGCCGTTAAAACCAAAAGTGTGTGTATGCGTGCGTGTCATTGGCGTATCAGTTACTGCTAGGATGTTGGGCAAGGTTTGTTGCGGGCGAGGTGTTGAAAAAGAAAATGCGTAGTTGAGAAGGTGGAGGCTTTGTGAAAGTACATCTCTGTTATTGCAATCATGAATCCTCACGAGTGGTCATTCGAAGCGCAGTTAACACTTACTAGTCCGCGGTCTTTGGTGTCCGGGGGACCTGGTGTACGAGTGTTTCAACAGAAAGGTCCTCGGGGCGAACCTGTGACTTTAAGGACGACAATGGCACCGGGTATGGTTCCAATGCAACCTCAGCAGTATGTTACTTACAGTGCCGATGGATTACGGACAGGTGGGCTGAGAATGGAGTGTACTTGGCATACGTCACCAGGTTTTCAAATTGGAAGTCAAGAGCCAGCTCATGTAGTCCAGTCTTCCTATCATAGTGCACCGCCTTTCCGTCGAAATGGTGAAAATGGAAGCATGCCGAGGCCAAAGTCTTATCACATGGATCAAGATGGTGGTGTAGGTAACACATCTGAACACATAATTGGACGTGCACATAGCAACGACAATGTTTCAACAGCACAGCCTCGACCAACCCCGAGACCAACATTTCCAGGACCCTCTGTGACACAACCTCATCATCCTAGAGATTTAAAAACAACTTCTGGAATCAGTTCTAGTGAGGCTCGTACGTGTAGTGGCTTTCAAGAAACGGGAAGAACCCAATCACGGTCGTCTCGTAGTACTACTAAAGCAGGAATTACTCAACAGAGAGGAAAATCTACAGACAGAGCTTGTAAAAGTACTTGTAACATCATACTAGAAAACAATGTGTCTCCACTTAGCGAATACGATGCATGGGTGAAATCGTGTTCTAAAAGCAGCACTGAACCGGTGGACGTGCTGTATCCTGACAAAAATCTTTTGCGGAACCCTGCCTTTGCATCCACTAGTTCTGGATTTGAATCAAATCCTGGTGATGTTCAGGACACTTGCACCAACCCGTTGTTTCGTCCCCGAAGCCAAAGCGAAAACCAGCAAACGTTCAGTACCCACTTCTGTACTCATGTAGCTGCACGCCGCGCCCAATCATACGCTGCTGCTGGACATCACAAAATTGATCCTAATTTGTTCAACACTGATTCTGTCGTCCAGACTGAATCTGTGGCTAGTGGAAACAAACGTGTTGGTCGGAAAGTCTCTCCTTCCAGAGAAAGAACTAAATCAAATGAACCAGGGAGTAGAAGTCTGACCAAGCCCCGCAAGTGTCGTAGCTACTCACCGTTAGTTTCCAGTGCTGATAAGGTGGGTGACAGTAGCGAGGAGGTAGGTAATGCTAAGCCACGCATCATTCACATTGATGTTTATTGTTCTGATGATGAATCTGACGAAGGCACCATCTGCAACTCGTCCGATGAGGAAGAGAATTTAACTTCTGAAACTAGGAAAGTGTCAGATGGTCGGTTGGATAAAGAAGTAAGCGACGTAGAGGTTCTTTCACGTAGCAGTAGCGGTAGCGTAGAATTTATCAGACCCCATGCCTATCTCAAAACCCAGTCTGGGCGTGGCGGCACGGCATTGCAAGTGAGTGGTAAATCGAAACTAAAGCGCCGTTCCCCATATCGTGGAATCAAAGATGCCTGCGATTCAATCTGTCCCAGCGGCGCAGTAGAAAATTCTAATTTGCTTGCTCCAAACGCCAACAATAAGTTGTCCGCAGCTGTTCCTATTGATCAAATCAAGCGTCGCTTAAGTCCATCTAGATACACGGGTTCCCGTTCTAGCCATTATCCTTCATCAGTTGTAGGAAAGGCTACAAATGAATTCCGTCAACCGTTCACGCAAAAAGGCGGTGTGAAGAGCGAGCACTTCACAACCGCAGGAGCATTTGGTGATGTGCTGCCAATGGTGCGAAAACCTGGCCATCACGTCGGCCCAACACGCAACAAGTACTGCTTGTGTGAACACTGCCAGAGTTATTTCGCTTCAACTCTTGTTGAGAAGCTGGGGAGAGCACAGACGGCTGGCAGGAAAGAAGGTACTGCCTCTGAGACAGGGGACCATGTAGGTAAGATAAACATTCTATTTAAATGTTGTCACCTGACTTGTTGCTGGCTCCTGCGTGTGTAAAGCGTATTCAGATTTGTATACTGGACGATTGGTTTTGTCGTTTAAAGCCTTTGTCTGTGACACCCCTGTCTGCGAGGGTTTTTTTGCCTTGCATCCCATACATTCCAGTTGTTTTCGTGCCGTCCCGTCTTGTTTTGGGTTTACATCAAGGAAACTGTTGCGATACCCTGCTGACTATCCTAGTTTGCCAGAAGAGAACTTGGATGAAATAGCCTGTCATAGAAGCGTAACAATTCTTTTTTAATTTAGCTGTTAACTTTATTCTTTCCCTTTGCAATGTTAATGTTGAGTATGGAACAGTTCTCTTTAAATGCAACATGCAACATTTTGGCCAAATCACCTACTTGTTAAAAAAAAAAAAGTGTAATCATTTGTCACTGTGGTATTGGGAAGGCATTACGTAAAAACGAAGAAAACAATACCACCACAGAGAACACACTGTTCGGATTAAATTTTCAGTGACTTCTGTCATCTTCAGAATCAACTACAGGAGAACAAAGAAAAATTACATTTCAGCAGGTGGATTTTGAAATGAGCGCTGTTCATTTCTTTTGTGTCATGTCCTCTACTTGTGAAGCTAGAATGCTGTACTTTACGGTGTGTATAAAAAAAAAGCTGATCAATAAATATAAATGTTTTAGTAACTTGAACTGACATGATGTATGTTCTCCCTCCATATTTACCTAAATTTTAGCATGTAATAGTAACTAGTAGTTCGGGCAGAAAGAACTTGCCAACCTGCCATGTTCAATTTATTCTGTGTTGGAGCTCAGACAAGTGTGCCATCAAGTGTATTCATGAGTTGTGGTTTTGCAGTATTGTTAAATAAAACTGGTTACTTAACTGTCAAAAATGACTTAACCCGATAACTTATTTTTAGCCTTCCCAAATATATTTAGTTTGCTTGTAGCTTGTCGCGGACAATGCTTTCTTCTCACTGCCCTGCCTAACTACCGTAAATTGCATATAAGCTTCTAAAATTAATTCGATTAAAAAAACCCCCGCGGGGGGGGGGACGTTGAAGCTACAGTTCATTTTCTGAACTTCTGTCCGGGAGGGTGAAGATAGATGTGAAGCAGTTATACAATCAAACTTGCTGAAGCTGTCGAAAATTTGCAGGATATTGTGAGATGAGTTTGGGAATATACTATGTTAGTTCGTCTGCGCCTCCAAATTCCAACATAATTTACAGTTTAAAACTAATATTACGAAATTGTTATGAAAACAAACCTTAATCCTTAGCATCCATCATGATGTTTTGGTAGCTAGGTCAAGTTTTGTGGGACCCGGGCTACATGGCTATCAGTCTCAGGAAGTTAACAAGCTCAAAACTGGACTGGCTTCAGCAAGCTAAAAAGCAGAAATTACTGTTTGTATGGGGCTCCATTCCACTGAATGTTAGACACCCACATGTAGGCCTATTAATGCCAGTTTAAAATCACTTAAAATCAAGCTGATCTCACCCACTTGAGATATTAAGTGATTAACTACCATTAGTAGGCCTAAATGTGGGTGTGTAACAGTCAATAGAATGGATCCACCCACACAAGCAGTAGTTTCTGCTTTTAGCTTGCTGAATCCAGTCTAGTTTTGAGCTTGCTAATTTACCACCAGCAAGGTGCCTATGCTCTCATCCATATGGGTGACAGCAGCTTGATTTTAAGTCTCAGGAACTTGCACTTAGTCCACATCTCCCAAACAGCTCTGGATGCAAGTTCCTGAGACTGATGGCCATGTAGCACGGATCTCACCAAACTAGACCTAGCTAGAAATCGTTCCTGACCTTAGGTATTTGCTTGGCTTCTAACACGCTTGGTCCAAATTGCTTGGCGTCTCACACCTTGGCCTGTATCTCACACTTGGTTCTTTACTCCTGTCGAAGCTGAGGCCAGGTCTGTGAATAAAACGTTATTACGCAGGGCGTTACCCTGAGATTATGAAAAACCGACATGTTCATTTTACTTTGGCTTATTGAAATTATACTTACTGGAAAATTATATCCATTGAAAAGACGCGTCTACTAAGAGTGAAATAGGAATTAACATTTGGTGAAGCTTAAATTTTCTAGTAACTATCCTAAGATACGCTATAAGGAAATGAGGTATTTAGGGAGACAAAAACTAATTTTGCTGTAGTTATTATCAGATATGGGGTATTTTTGTATTTTGGTGGTGCTAATTAAAATTTTCTTTTAGTAACCTGCGTTAATAGTAAGACAAAGACATCTTTTGAAATTCAAGTGTCTATAACAGTGTCTAGGATTTTGGTTTTGAGTAGCACCAGTTAATATCTCCATTCCTGCTGCTACATTGGTAGTGGCAGTTAACTCGATCTCAAAGATCCGGCATCGTAAATAACAGAGTACGCGGGTGATTCTGGGTTTTTTTAAGTACTAATGAAAGTGTTCATACCTGAGTCCTACATGTTAGTTTGGATTTAAATTTTATTGGTTGGTGGTGATAAATACCATCATTTTTTTTTATTTTTCAAGATTTGCGACAAATCTTTCTGTCAACAGAAAATCGATTACACTTTCACCACCAACAATACTAAACTCAAGTCCTTTAATTTTGAAGATATTCCGATCTTCGTCTTCAGAAGACGATGAAGGCGGTAAAGTGTGATTGATTTTTCTGTTGACAGAAAGATTTACCGTAAAGTTCAGAAAGGAATAAACGTTGGAGAAATATAAACTTTTGCTTTTACTCAGAAATAATTAACATACCATTTTATAATTTAATTTAAACAGTGTATATCTCTACACAATTTTAGTTTCATTTGTGACTTGCATATTCACAACAAATACAAAACGTGTAGATGTATATAATGTACGTGTATACTACTATTATTCGGTTTTGTCTATTATTGCCATGCGAGTCTTATGGAAAACCACTGAAAAGCACCCCATTGTAACATTCTTATAAGCCCACTCAAGAATCAACCCCTGCTTGTCGTTTTCTTAGGTGGTAGTTAAATTCTGGTTCTTTTCGTGTACAGTTAAATTTATAGTTACATTTAAATTTTTACAAACAGGATACTTATTTGCATTTCTGAAACTAGTAACTAAATGGGCACTATCGGGTGCTTGGGGCGAAGGTGCATTTTCAAAAGCTCATAGAACCTGCTATGAATGTT
>JAHWFP010140943.1:1426-13208 GCA_023313725.1 Lithobius niger | reverse complement strand
CTCAGATCACCATGCATCCGTGTGCAAAAGTTCAGGTACGTAGGCCTTCTCAATTTTGCGCTAGCCATGAGCAAAAAATCTATGGGATTTAACATGGGGAAAACCTTATTAGCTAGCTAGCTAACTAGACAGTAACATAAAAACAACGTTATTGACGCATCTTTTTCTCTATGGTTGGTGGACTCTCATCCTTTAAATCTTGGTTTTTCTTAATCTCTGACCCTTTCCCTTACATTTTCCATAATTTGAAACATTTCTGTCGCATTGGGATTTATCCTCAACATGCCAAAATAAGCTTTCAGTTGCTTACAGTTAACAGACACATGTCTGCTAGTGAGTCGCCTTTTTATCATTAACAGTCAATTTTTTTATAATCGGATGTCTACAATGGGATGATCTACTGTTACTTGGCGTGTGTCTAGATTTACTCATTACACGCAGTGAGTAGTATGTGAGTTTGGATTTGCTAGCTGCGGGACTTTAGAACAAACTCTCTTCTAAATGTTTCAATCGCTGCCGTACTATCGAAATATAACTCATTCAACAAGTACAAGCCATCAACACACTGAAATCAAGCCGATCGATACAGCCTGAGGCGGAACAAGTACTCTTCGGGTCCGTGTACATTGTACAAGCCAACCCCTCCCTTCCCCTCCCCACCGCACCCCCACCCAATAGAACAATTATAAAACATGTGAAAACATTTTTTTTTTCAATATGTTCCCACCATAAAACTTCTCAAAGCATCTACATCATTAAAAACATAGGATGTGCGTGTGGTTGTGTGTTTTTACCTCTACTCCTCTTGAACCAAGGCACCTACAAAGATGGTAGTAGGACCGAATCGCGCTTCGGTTAGGCCTATTTTCTTCGCTGTAACTTGATATTTTGAGCTGCAAATACGCCAAAAACCCTGAAAAAAAAACCTCAAAAGTTTTTTCTTTACCTCTCATGATGTTTGTTCAGAACATCATAGTTTGTTCATAAACGGGTTAAAATTCGTGACTAACAAACCGTCTTGAAGCTATTAGTCACATGCTGAAATGATCTGGAAAAGCAGCACGCAAAAATACCTAAAAGGACGACGTGTTTTGCAAAATACCACATGTAGACCTTAAAATTGATTTTATATCAGCTGACTAATGTTGAGTACAATAAGCTTTTTTTTAATACGCTTTTAAAATACACTTTTTGTTGTTGTTGCACAAAAGCTTTACTAGAAAAGAAAGAGTTACCGTTTGTTTATGAACTGAAACTCTACGAAAAATGCGTACTACACTGATCATTTGCTTGAAAATTTGACTGTTTGTTTTTGGTGTGGAATTGTCCGTCTTCGCCTAAGTGTTGCAACATGAAATATCCTAGAGCGAAGCGAGACGCGCCGAATGAGCGAACGTCAGAGAGCGACTCGGCTACCACCCTGGCCCACCCTAGTGCCGTCACTGTACGAGGCCCTACCAAGGCTCAAGAATACGTGGCGAATGCACTGCGTTAATAAACAGTTGAAATTGTTCCTGTTCAGTGTTTGCTGGTACACAGTTACGTTGACACTGTGAAATTAATTAATTAATTCCATATCATCTCTCTTTTAAAACCTGTAATACACGCCGAATGGACTCATTTATCGATGGCGGGCAGCGGCAGCGTCCAACTTTATTTTTATCCACCGATGGCCTGAAGGTTAGGAAAATTTACAGGCGGCGGCGGCGTCGTACCGTGATGAAGCACACCTCTGCGTTACCGCATAGTACGTGAAACGAACGACACGAAACTCCGAGCCGCTCCGAGCAGTAAAACAACTAGGAAAAAGCAATTGATCTATGAAGAATCACATATTCAGCCCTCGTTTGCCTAAATTTATTTTACGTTATCTTCAATAGTATACACAAAGTAAGCCTGGAAAATTACGCAGTTTAAGAGCAGTTGCGTGGTTGCGAACGCAGGGGGAGCCCAAGTCAACAGGCGTGAAAACGAGGCCATCTCGCAACTCTCGCGTGACGTCACCACGGCAGCAAACTCGTAGCTCGTGTCGCGTTTCACGTTGCCGGCGACCGGCTTCGTGGTCAAATTTTGCGTGTGCTTGAAAACACTTGCAGTTTGGATAATGGCAAACATGATGGAATCGTTGCTGGGCTTTCTTTTGTGAAGACTATTTAAGATTCAATTGTGGTTAATAAATAACTATAGAACTGAAGACCAGGCATTAAGTGCAATATATCTATATCTTATTTCGTGTGTGCTTGAAAATACTTGTAGTTTGGAATCGCAGCTTGGCTTTCTTTTGTGAAGTCTGTTTAAGATTCAATTGTGGTTAATACTTAAAACTGAATTAAGGGCAGGCATTACGTGCAATATATCTATATCTTATTTCGTGTTTGCTTGAAAATACTTGCAGTTTGGAAATGGCAAACATTATGGAATCGTTGCTTGGCTTTCTTTTGTAATGTCTGTTTAAGACTCAGTTGTGGTTAATATAGAACTGAAGAGCAGGCATTACGTGTGATATATAATTATCTAGCAACCATTGGCAGGCAGACACCTGACCAACGTGCAAGATGCCTGGATGTGCGGTGGCTACATGCAAAACTTACGATAGAATTACTAAAGGAACTGATGTTATCTATCACACTTTTCCTAAAGATTGTGCAACTAGACGAGAGTGGGTTGTAAAGTGTAAAAGACAAGATAAATTTATTGTTGACAATGCTAGAATATGCTCCAAACATTTTACTCCGGATGACTACATCCGTGATCTAAAAGCAGAACTCCTAGGTTTACCTGCGAAGAAATTACTTAAACCCAAAGCTATACCCTCTTTGAACTTGAGCAATATGGCGAGTGGCGAATGTATTAACGTGGCCACACATGACCAAAATGTCACATGCAGTTCAGAAACTGATGTCTTTTCGAATGATGGTAGTCTAACCATGGATGGTAGTTTTGCTAATACTTCAAGCAGGGAGAGCAGGTATGAAACACGTGAAATACGAAAACGTGCACTTAAAGCCATCGAAACCATCTCTCCAAAGAAAATGAAATATGATAAGCTAACTGAAACAGATGAAACAGTTGTACTTACCCTTGACGAAGTCAAAAAGACAGATTTAGAAACGAAACGTCTCCAAGCCCAAAACCAGCATTTGCAAAGAAAAGTGAGGAAACTAAGGGCTCAAAACATTGAAGCCAACAAGAAGTTACATACCTTTAAACAAACACAGAAAAATAAGAAAATAAATGTTGAACAAGAAGTATCGAAGGCATTAGGCAAGATTTTCACAAAGAAACAGATTCACTGTTTACTGAAGAATAAAAAATCAACAAAATGGAACAAGGAGGACATCAGCAAAGCCCTGACTCTGCGAGCAATATCCAGAAAATGCTATGTCTACTTGCGAAGTAAGGTTGGAATACCTCTACCCGGTCTTTCCACGTTAAAAAGATGGACAACCAATTCTTTCCGTTGTCGCCCTGGTCTTCTAACAGACGTTTTACAGTTGATGAAAGGTCAATGCGACCGAAAGAGCCACTTGCAACGTATGTGTGTACTTAGTTTTGACGAAATGAATGTTGATAGCCGAATATCGTACGATCAAGAGGAAGACCGTATCCGTGGACCCCACACGCAGGTTCAAGTAGTCATGGTGCGTGGTTTATTTGATAATTGGAAGCAAGTTGTGTTTTATGAGTTTGATTTACAAATCAAAGCAACCATTTTAAAACAAATAATATCGTCTTTACAAGATGTTGGATACACTGTTGCGGCAGTTGTTGCAGATCTGGGCGGAAAAAATAAAACAGTGTGGAATGAGCTAGGCGTCAAATACAATAACTCCTGTTTTACGCATCCTGCTTTGCAAAACCAGCGAGTGTGGGTGTTTGCAGATGCACCCCATCTCTTAAAGTTGCTCCGAAATCACTTTTTGGACACTGGACTGACCCTACCAGGTGGGAAGAAAATAGATAAGGGGTTAATTGAAAGCTTGCTTGCAAAGGATAATGGAGAACTGAGAATTTGTCCAAAGTTAACATTGCATCATTTAACTGTTTCAGGAAGAGAACGTCAACGTGTTTATCTTGCGACACAGTTGTTTTCAAACCATACATCCAAAGCCATAACTCATCTCATGCCAGGAGAAAAGCCAGCAGCTACATTTTTTAAACTTGTAAATGATGCATTTGACGTAATGAATGCAAGAGTACCATCTAGTGAAGATAAGCCTTTGGCCTCTGGGTTTGGTACCCATGCCAAATTGCAAGAAAAGATACTCCGACAATTTTATGCCTCTTGCAGTGGCATGAGAGTTGGCAAAGCGAAACACTTGCTACCTTTTCAAAAAGGTTTTATGATGTCAATCCGCTCACTATTGGGTTTATACCGAGATCTAAAGAAGTTAAATGTGGAATACATTCTAACATGTAGGTTGAACCAGGACTGCCTAGAAAATTTGTTTTCACAAATTAGAGGACTGGGGCACTTTTATGACCACCCGCTTCCAACAGAGGTTAAAAACCACCTACGCCTATTAAG
The DNA here is from genome assembly GCA_023313725.1 of Lithobius niger. Lineage (NCBI taxonomy): Eukaryota > Metazoa > Arthropoda > Chilopoda > Lithobiomorpha > Lithobiidae > Lithobius > Lithobius niger. Next base: position 8,680 of record JAHWFP010140943.1, on the reverse strand, counting down.
TTTGGGTGTCAACATGACAGATATTCCACTGTCGAGTTCATCGCCAGTTGCAACCGACCTGGATAGTGGTAATTTTTTAACTTCCAATCTTTTTTGCGGGTTATTACCTGACATGTCCGCATTATTAGCCATGGTGGATGGTGACACTGAAAGTGAAGATGTAACGCTCGGCAATATTCTGTCTTCTCCACGTGAAGTACAAGCTTCTTCGGTGGAATCCGAGTGTTCTGCTGAAGGTCTACGGTATGTAGCCGGATACATTGCTTTTCGTGGGAGAAGCATAGACAGATCACTCGGCACTCCAACAGGTAGAGTTTTACAGGTACAGCAAAGTGAAACTCCAATTGGATGGATTGAAGTTTTATCACGCCATGGACTCATTGTGCCATCAAATTCTTGGTTAGACAAAGTGAAGCAGTTTGAAGTGCTATTCACAAGTGTGCATGGTACAACTTTGTCGTGTTCTCCAAACATTATCAAATCTCTCTGCACTTTAATTGGACAAAAGTTTCCAGAGATAGATGAAAAAATCATTCGTGTGTACGCCAGAACACGTACATTTATAAGATTAAGGCATCTTAATCAGAGAGCCAAAGACCAGGCACGAGAACGTTCTCAGAAAAAAAAAGCTGCTAAATGGCACAAATCAGCAGCTTTGGCAGTCAGTTGAATGTGCGTACAGATAGTATTCTTGTTAGTGCTTGTGTTACAAGGTGGTTTTGTTTTCATTGGAAATGTATTTCTTTCTGGGGTTTATTTTTATTCTGTAATACTTAAAATACGGTATCAAAAAAGTCTGTGTAGCATACACACATCTCTTGCTGGGGCAAAGATCCATCTCTTTCTGGGGACCTAATTTCGCAAATAAAAGAAATTGTCTGTATAAATAATTTTTGTGGGGGCTACAGCATTTTGGACAGGGGTTGAGGGGTGGATTGCCAGGTGGATTGCCAGGTGGATTACCAGGTGGATTGTGAGCGATAGGACTGAAGAAATTGCCGCTAGGTCAAACTAATCCGTGTAATGGCTTGTCCCATATCCCAACAGTTGACGCTGTTTTTAATAATCCGTACGTAACTGTTTTGTTGTGGCGCCGACGCGTGACTGTAGATTAATACAGGTAGCAAGTATTTCGGGTTTTGGAAAATAGTTTCATATAATGTAACTTTGATATATTCACACCCGTATCATTCAATGCGTAGTTAAAGCTAAGGAGAGTTACAAGTTGGGTGAGGTTGAAAGGGGCATCACTAGTGTAGGAGTCACAGATTTAAAAAAAAGGGGAGGGGTGTTACTCTTGAGAAAAAGGGCAAAAGAACAAAACTATTTTACTGTAGGCAGCCCAACGCTGGGATCTAATTTTTTTAAAAATTATTTTAGCAAAAAACATCACAAATTGGTTACCTGTCTTTTATTAACTGTTGGCAGGCACTTCTTTTATTTCCAAATGAAATTTTGTAACACAATTTTAGAGCTCAGTCACAATATCACAAAGGGCATTGAGGTAGGTGGGAGGGGGGGGGGGGGCACGTGCTCCAATGTGTGGATGCCCTTGGTCACTATCAGTGTTGGTGTTCTTTATCAGTACCACTCAGGACCGGATTTATAAGGGGGCGAATTCTTTTCTATTGTTTAAAATATAGGCGAATTTGATACATGCAAAATTGTAGAACCCCGTGGTGGGGCCCCGAATTCCTGCAGCATCTAGGCTCAGCAGGTGCAAAGACGCCACTGCCCCCCCCTCCCTCCCCCTTTCCTCCTTGGGTACAATCCCGGGCCCCTTCCCTCCCCTTTGCATTTGGGCAGGGAAGGGTCTCGTTGATGTGCTCGTGGTCATGTCGATTGCAGCATGCGAAAATCTTGGGAATTCCATAGCAAGAATGTCCTTCTCTGACCCGCTATAATGCTAGCAGTTAAAAAAATATGGGCAGCATGGCTTCACCCAATGAAAGTTTAACTTGTTCACATTTTTTCCCCCCCACAATTAGGAGAAATAGGACCCACATTTTCTCAATCTCAATTGGATTTTGGATAATGAAAAGCGGTCCCTATTTGCACTTAAAAAAATATGTGCAGTTGCGTTTTTTACGGACCATGCGGTAAATTGGATTTTTTATGGCGTTTATTTTTTACTATAAACTTTATCTGTACATGCCATGTCTTATGGGGTGAATCTCTGTGGCCTACTTCCTCAAAAGAAAAAAGAAATCTACGTACGTCTATTTTTATGGCAGCTACAACATTCTGTACTTAAGATTTTTTTAAATTTTGCCCTTTAAAACTTAAAATTAAAAAAATATATATATCTGCACGTACCACCACTTGGTACGATGGTGGTTTTTTTTGGAAACTAGTGCTAATTTCGAAATCCTTCCGAAAGCGATTTTTCTAAATAGCATGCTTAGCTTAATACTGTTGGTATGGAAGGATCGTCAAACGACCAGCAAAATTACCGAATAAATCTAGGACTTAAAAATGCTGTTAAGAATTAGTTTTTCTTTTTAATTAATTTCATGGTAGCAACAGTAAAACCGTACAGGTAAACTAAGAGCCCATGAAACCTGCTTTGAACCTCCGTTAAACAATAGCGGTAATGATCCTCGCGAAAGAACATGCTGCCGTCATGACGTCAGTCCTCCCAACCAATGAGAGCCACGCGGCGTATGGCCATGTTGCGAACGGTGGAGAACTCGGGAGAACTATATGCGATGGCTTACCGTGCGTTTCCTTTCCATAAAGCAATGAAGCGAAACAGGAGTATGGGGTAAAGTTAACATTTGTATTACGCTATGAGAACACCAAATACCGTTTATTTAGCCCCAGTTTGACGTTAATCGCCAACCGTACTTATGTTTCGCTGAATGCTAGATGGAATAAAACGCACGGTACCGATGGAGCACCTTGTAGCTATTTACTTTCATACGTCGCGGCGCTTCGCGGTAAAGGTTTGTTATTGTTTCTTAGCGGTATTCAAACCCATCAAGTATGAGGGTAAAACGGTAGCACAAACTTCAAAACCTACAGTAATATCACGTACGGAAATCGACAACAAATTTTTATTGAATATTTAGGATGTATCATCATTCAAAATAAGATAGAACACTTTTTTATTTTTATTTTTATTCTGAGTTTCGCCAATTAGTTGTAACGCTCAGAAATGCCTTGTTACTATCGGTTGCTAAGGAATAGGCTTGGTTGCCATGAAAATCAACAAGCCATCCCGCCCAAGCATAGGAGATGCGCAGCGTTTCTTTTTTCCTTTGGCAATGAATTTCGTAGGTTGAGTTGGTAAGGTTTGCTGCAAATATGCGGCGTTTTGGTTATATTCCTTGTAGGTTGGTTAACTGTGGCTTGTTACAGGTCGTTATTTCATATATTTTTTTTAAATCTTGGAGGTTGCATGGTGAGATATTTTCCCTCGTTAAGTTTTTTTTACAATTCAGCGTGCCGAGGTGAAATGTAGATAAATTCTTAACCTGGTTAGGCCTAAATCTACCCAGACTAGCCCACCATGTTTCCTTAAAGTGTGTATTTTACAGGGCCAAGTTCTGTTTATTGGCCAACTTAGTTTTCATTTTCCGATACCGCGGTAAATCCAGCTGCATCCGTGTTATCCTCATCGTTTCACGTGTTGACTAGCTTAAATTGTATGGTAAATTTGTTAGGTCAGGTCGCGACAAGTTCACATGCAGAGTCGTTTCGTCATCAATGGCGGGGACTGTTAGCACGTACGCCATCTATGGATAGAACGACGAAGCTTCATTCCTAAGCGATCACCGGACGGAAAAAATCTAAAGAAGCTGGGGATTTTAGAGAAGGAGAAACACAGGGGGAAAAATAACTGTTTCTTACGTGTAAAAGTTCTTTATTTTTTAGCTTTTATGCTTTATTGCTTTGTTGAAAATTGTTGGACGCGGGCGCTCTGCACATCGACATATGAGGCGGATGGTTGCCATGCCAACAAAGCTGTACAGCCGAACAACGAACACGTAACGCTGTTCTAATTTGCCGTCAGACCAGGGCCGTACGAAGAGTCCCCGCCCGGGGGGGGGGCATGTTGCCAACTCATCTGATGACTTTGCCAACTGGATTAAAAAATGACATTAATGTTACCAGTAAAGTACTATTTAGGGGCTCCGGCACAACTCACATAGGGTTGTGGGGGAGCGCTGTAAGCTCCGCCAGCGGGGTCCGGGGAGCCCCGGAAGCTGAAGCATTTTACGCTATTTTAGGGCTTGTTTCTGGCCTCCAGTGAACACAGAAGCAACAAATTTTCAAGTAAATTTTGGTGATTTTTTTAATTCATTTTTTAGGATGGCAGGATATTTTTTTTCCAAATTAAATTAAACCGAGTTCAGTTTAAAATTATATAAACAGGCCAGCTGGCCATTGACGATTGGGGGTTGACTTAATTGTACATTTTGGACCTTAGGCTAAAATGAACGACGATGACTCCTGTGTGCAAGCATGGGCAGCAGGGGAGGTGTAGGGATGAAGAATTTTTTTTTTAAATGGACTATCGAAAGGTGAAATATAATGAAATCTTTTTCTCAGTTTTATCGCAAACAACAAGGCCTAGAGGGGTATTATTGTAAAATAAACTTTCACATTATAAAATAAAAACATGCTCCAATTAAAAAAAAATACAGCGTCGAAAGACAAAAGGAATGGCGAAACCTTTTACCTCAATTTTGTCGAAAATAACTTGAGGTATTATTAGAGAAAATCTTCGACTTTGATGCTATACTAAATAAAAACTATACTTGCGAGTAATGGTACTAATAGCTTCAAAACCTAGTAAACGCTCTGAAGCTAAGCCGTTTTCGGAAATTTTGACTGCTGAAAGTGCCATTTTTGAGGTCCAAAAATGATTTCTTCTTCCAGTTGGTCAGTGTGTTTTTGACCACCCTCCTTTTGACGGGATTTGAATAATTTATGACCCCCCCCCCTTGAGAGGGTCCAAAACTTCACGACTCCCCATTTCCTCCGGCGTCCCCGGCGAAAAATAATTACCGGTCTCTTAGGGTAAATTTTGCCCTCATTTCATGGCCTTTGGGTAGCTTTTGTTCTTTAATATCTTATGAACTCTTATCGTAAATTTTTTGGTTTTTTTTTCAATTTTTCCAACTCTGGTTCTGATTTTGCCAACTGTACCCATCAGTTTTCATGAAGTACAGCTTTAGTTCTCTTTCTGTTATAACTAAAAGCAAGGCACTGATGGGCTGGCAGACTAGTAAATCAAATAGGCAACTCTGCATTAATTTTTGAGAATTTATTCGGTATCACAACTTCAGACGGCGATAACTTGGCAGAAGCCCTTCTAAGTTTTGTTTTATGCTGCGTTTGTTGATGTTCCTGCATTACCTAAGAAACGTTTTAAATCCTGGCAGTGATGTTGCGTTTTGGTATATTAATATATCAGTAATTTTCTACCCTCCCAAAATACCAGTTACGAGTTGCTCTACGCTGAAACCCCTTCTGAGCGGCACTGTCTAACAGAACTACTATAAGAAGTAAAATATAGCCAACTCAATTTTTAGTTTTGCCAACCGTGTACGATTTTCGCGAAGTTAATTGTTAACGACTTCTAACAGTGGGATACAGTTTTGTGCATTTTTTGTTTTTATTTTCTGCTTTATCTATGATACTTTTAAGTCATGGTGGTGACATAGCAAACAAAATGGCCAAGTAAATTTCGCCAACTACGCAAATTTTCGCGGAGCTTCTTTTTCCCCACGTGGATATAAGGAGAGCTGCAGGGAAGCAACCATAAATTTAGGGGCAGCGTTTCAGTTACTCCCACGCTACGCAGAAGTGATGCGAAAACTGATGGAAAAAATCTATTTTAAACTTTACTTTCAAACTGACCAAATGATGATAATAATTAACCAGTACTCGTGGAAACAGGAATTTGCAGAAAAAATTTATCTCAATTTGCCAACTCGACAACTCAAATTTGCCAACTGTATGTGTTTCTTGGATGGTTGGCCCTGTGTCAGATTTTTCCCTTTTTACTACTAATAAATCATATTTCATGGGATAAAGAATAGCTGAAGTTCAAGCCTATTGTTTCTACTTGAATTTCTTTCTTACTGGATTTTTTTATCTGCTGTAATTTCGTTGGTATTCTTTCTCAAACGCCGAACGGCAGTGCTCTTCCAACACATTCACATTGTACATCGCCGGCATTCTCGGCTCACTTTTACTGCAGCGCCATCAGTAAGTAAGTACGTTTTCAGTACCGTGCAAAATGGAAGTTAGCAAATTATTACCGAACGATGCCCTGATCGCTTGCTTAGGCAGGGCTATCTACAGTACTGGCCGGATCTTGAATGAAAAATAGAATACACCACTAGGTTGGGAAATATGGCCGCCGAAAACGCCACTTAAGCCACGATTGCCTCTTTCTGTCAACCGAGGGCGACACCGTTCGTACAAAACTGCAACGTTCCTTCCCTTGCAACACTTTCTGGATACACGAACGTGTCGCTTTTTTTTCCCCAAGCGCAGAGAAATAGCTTAACTGTGGCTGAGTGATAGCTTAAAAACTATTTTAAAATGTTTTAATACATAAGAAAAATGTGTCACGCATATCTACGTAAAATTAAAATTACATTTTGATAACCGCCACTAGATGAGCCAACAGATGTCGCTCCTCTCCGTACAAAACGTGACCGATGCGATTTGCCAATTCCCGAACAGACCTCAAGGAATGGGACAGTCGTGGCGTCCATTTTGTGTACCCCTCTAATTCGTTGTAGGTCGGGCCAGTTAGTTTAGTAACCATGGCTTAGAAATGAAGCTTCGTCGTTCTATCCATAGATGGCGTACGTGGTAACAGTCCCCGCCCATTGATGACGAAACGACTCTGCCTGCATGTGAACTTGTCGCGACCGTTTGGTCATGGGTCAAATTAACCCCGCGTAGATTTTTGCGATTGGTCTAACGCACGCACTCCCAATTCGGTTATTTCACTTCTGAAGTATTTAGTGCGTGTACGTTTGTATTTATTTGTGATGTTTTTGTTTGAGTATAGGTTGTGTTACGTCATTTGCCTTCGCACAAATTTCACCGGGCAGAAGACAGACGGGGAACGAGTTTCATAGCTCAACTGCAACAAAGTTAAATGTTGGAGCTATGAAAATATATCTTTGATGCTAGTTTCACTTACTCCTTTCTTTCGTTTATACAACAGGAGTAAGGGACGTACGCCCCCCCCCCCCCCCCCCCCCCCCCCCCCCCGCCGCCCCCCCC
>JAHWFP010140942.1:2565-15629 GCA_023313725.1 Lithobius niger | reverse complement strand
AATTACTGAAGTCATCTACTAGAAACCAGCATAGTTTTTTTTTTTTTTTACCGGTCTAATAAATCGCAAAACTGGGCCTCCAATATACGCATCACCGAACCCAGCAGACTGCTGCACCATTTGATAATCAGCGACATAAATACCATTTTGAACGTCTGATAACGACAGTATTATCGCAAAATATCTGCATTGTGATCTTTATCTTCAGAGCATCGTGCCTAATGGTCTGTTGCCTAATTTTATAAAGGATGAAAATGTTTAAGGCTTAGTCGGTATCCGTGTGTCTTTTGTTTGTAATAAACAAAATATAATGGAGAAGCCACCAGAATTACTTAAAACCACAAATTTACCAGGGTGTCAAAATGAGGAAAGAGAAATTACAAACGGTGTTAAAGACCTGACCCAACACGGTTGCTGCAGCACACATTTTGTCGTAGTATAATCCCCTTTATGAGTATATGTAATGATTTAAAGTCTTAGTTTTCGTGTGATGATTAAAGTTCGTAGTTTTCATGTGATGATTAAAAGTTTTGGTTTTCGTGTGATGGTTAAAATTCTTGGTTTTTATGTAGGTGCACAAAGGTGTCTTTGTAGTACGTTATTTCTATTGTATGTTTTTTTCCGCATGTGTTACTTGTTTCCCGTTTTTCTTTACTGTGAAACATTGAGTTCGGAAATATTGGTTTCGCTGTTATTTTCAGTCTTAAGGTGCACATTAGTTTCTAAAGATGGTGGTGCCTCCAGCCAAAACAACACTTGTTCTCAAATGGTAGGTTGAAAATCTGTAACTTTGCGAGGAAGGGAACTTCGTACTGCGAGCCCCCTGCCAGGCAACTGATACACCCGCAATGGCAAAAATGAACACAATTTAAGTTTTGGCCTCTGAGGTGTTGGCCTTGGCCTTTACATTGTGGCCTTGGTCACCTCAGGACAGACAATAATATTACAATAATAGACAATAATAGGCAGTAATAGACAATAATACATACACATTTTTCACCTCTATCAAGTGAACAATGTTTATAGACGTGAACAATGTATACATGTATTCATTGTCCTAAGGTGACCAAGATAAAGCAGCTCAGTGGCCGAAAATTAAAATTATGTTCATGTTTGTCACATTACGGATGTCTCAGTTGCCTGTCAGGAAGCTCACAAGTTGAAAATAGGTTACTGCATTATTCGGATGGGGTGGTATATATGATAACGGACCGTCCCTATTTTGCCGCCCCAACAAAAAACATCCAATTTTTACTGCCCTTTCTACTGGCCTGTATTGCACGTTAGAGGATTACCAAGGAAAACATCTATATCAGAGCAATTAATTGCAATTCCTGTCACTGTAGTTTGTTTAGTATTCGTGAGCGCCAAATGCAAACACTTTACCAAGGCCATATTTTATCACGACGGATCGGACAGATATACTTTTGGTACGCGTTGAAGCTTTATCTCCCAACTACTTCCTCACCAGACAACAAATAATCAGCCACTCGTGTAATTGGACGTTTATTTTATTCTAAAATATTTTTTATCGTTCATTGTGTTATCAACCAACCGCAATTAGTGCTTCTTTTATGATCAAGATTTGATAACAATTGGAGGAATTTTCAACCAGGAACAGAATTTATATTGCATAAACGACAAAATTAAATGTAAAAAATATTCGGTTGACTACAGCTGTTTTACCTGATACGTTCAACTTGTTGTACCTCCCGGAACTTGCCTCCATACACAAAAATCTGTAAGAAAAAAAAATGACCAGCCGAATTTTTCTCCCAATGTAATAAAATCCTTTCCGCACTCTAGCCTGAACACGTTCGGTCCGGGCCCCAACTTATGCTCATCGGCAAACTACGGTTTCATAATGAAAAAAGAGGACACCAAACTTTCTATGCCCCTTCCACACTGGACCCCAACACCATGGCCAGGGTCCACGCTTTAGTTAATTCTTCTCTCAAAACAACATTCTCGGTGCTGCCTTGTTCTTTTCTCCCTTCCTCTCCCTTACTACTCCTTCATTCAACACTGGGATCGGGGTTCAGGTCTCAATTCCCGACATCGACTGTGGACTTGAAAACACATATTGTGTATTCTTAGAAATGTTGCACTACCAACACCCCGATAGAATGCCTTAGGCTGTTACAATTTAATTAAGTGGTTCTCAGGAGCGCAAGCGTGGGTTTTTCGTAGCACATGTGTCGCAAATCTTGTTACTTGCATGCTTGTTTACTTTCATGTTTGCTGGGGCCAATGGCCAGTCTTAGTCTTGGGTGTCCATTCTTCTATAGGTGGACCATTATCTATATCTTGTAATTTGGTTTCCGGTTCCTGCCTCTGGAACATAATGGAACAGTCCATTACCCATAATGCCCTGGCTGTTTCGCGGTTGTCGGGGGCAACCAAAACCGCATAAAAGCAGCGGTCCGACCATGGAAAAATCAGAAAGCCTTCGGGCCAGCCAACTGGCTGGTCCTCCTTCAACCCCTGCTAGGTTTCCTAGTTAGGGGGATTTTGGCTTTAGGCCTTTAGTAGGCTCAATTTTGGTTAGGCTCTTTTCCCCCGACCTAAACTAACCCTATTCACCCTAATTTAACCCCAAAGTTCCCCAGCTTCACTTCCCTTAGTCTTTGGTTCAGTCTAATTTTGCTTTTGCTCTCCCACAGTTAGTTATTTTTGGACAACATGAGACGTTTTTTTTTAAGTCGCTAACTGGACCCGTGCGTCTTGCACGGTGACTAAATTTCCCGGACTTAGCCTCTCCCGGTGTTTTGTCGTCTTAGGAAAGTAACTGGTGCTTTCATTGTCTTTCCCCACTTACCCATACACTCCTGCCCCCTTCCGGCACCCCTCCTGACTGCACCCCACTCACTGAACCCTCTTCTGTAGTGTAGGGTCTGAATACCTTCACGCTCTTCCCCGGACTCCATGTTTGGTTTTAAATGTAGTGACCGCCACCTCCCCCGCACACGCCCTCCCTCACCTGATCACCTCGCTCCCCCCCAGCCCTCCTGAATTCCCCCTTCTGCTTGATGCTCACATTCAGTAAGCAAATAATGCGATCTCTCCCTCCTCCTCTTCCTTCGCCTTTTCTCCCCTTCGTATCCTCCCTTCCCCAGAAAAGTTTGGACATTTTCAGGAATATTTTGGAGCCACCCCAGAACAGTGATGCATACAGTGATTGTTGTCGCCCACTTAAAAACAATCCAACTCGTTTCTGCAAATCAGCGTCTACGAAATAAATACGCCTATTCAATGTCAGGCTGCCAATTTCGAATATAACACAACTTATCGTCGTTTTGTTTAAAGTTGTCTGCTTTTAGCAGAAACACAGATTATTTTTTTCCCCCCTTTCTTCTCTTCTTCCACACGACAAAAGACGGGAAAGCCAAAGGCAAATAAGCGTCTCTCCAGTGGCGATTGGAAAGTGTTTGTTTATATGCATATATGCACGTGTTAAATGCTGCCTATGGACGTTTCCTTTTAAAAAAAAATATAAGTCCAAAAGGCAACGTAAATAGGTTTGCATCTGTATTCGGTGTGTTTTACTGAATGCTAAAAAACCGTATCACTGAGATAGTCAGCATTCATCATGCAAGCAAGCCCCTACTGAAAGTTAATCTCCATGATTGTGTCTGCTAAGTTTGATACAATTCATGTACTTTATTTACTTGTACTTTACTTTATACTTACTCGTACTTGTATAAATACTTGTACTTGTATTTATTAAGCATTGGCCCACTGCCATGTGCTTACATGGTCATCTTCAGTCTATAACTACACCTGTAACATTTGAACACTCGTACATCTCTCCTCGTTGCCTTGCAAAAAGCCACAGTCGCTTTACAACGTCTCCTACTCACTACAGAGTCCAACTGAACTCTCAGAGCGCTCCTCATTGTTACAAAATCCAAATTGCCCAATGCCATTGAGTATCATAGAGCGGACACTCCAAAAGAAAGTGCTTAACCTGCTCCACAGTCATACTCCGGTGTCAGTGCCCAGCCCAGACGAAATGCATGACTCCTTAGCTTAGAATGTCCTTCCTATACGCAACCTAGAAACGGTCGCTGCTACATGTAGAGGGAGACGGGGAATTTCTTCCGATGCACCTATTTTGGGGTGTTCTCATACAACAATCTCCCTGTTGCACTCCTATTCCACTCCTCTTGCCATTGACTCTCTATCCACACACTGAACACTGGATACAAATCCCTGGGACCACATGGAACTATTACTAAGCAGCATGAAACGAAGCAGCCAGCAGATTTACTATTTACCAAGTAAAAGCAAGTGAGCGAGAAAATTGTCGTTGCGTAAACCAACCGTTACTTTGGTGTTTTTATTTTTCTTCTTTACATCACCTGAAGCAAATTATCGATTGGCTCAGTTCTAAACTTCTTCCCAGGCATCTTAGAAGCAGAAATTAATCTAATAATGGAAGCGGAAAACACAGGGATTCGACCTGGATTCGACTCTGGGTCATCAGGTCAATCCAGGTAAGTGAGGGAATGGGTCCTGGATAATGGTCACGGAAATAAGTGTATCAGTATGATTCAGTTGATCATATCTACTCTGTGTGACACGCAGAGTCAGTGGTTCGATCCGGATCAGTATGTTGCTCTGGATCACTGTGCCAGTCTTAGGCAGTGGGGCAATCCGGGTCACGGAATCAGTCGTCCACTGACTTTCAGGTCTCAAAGTGACCCGTTTCATCGTTGCATGCATAATAAGCAGTAATTTAGGCTACTTTTGAACTGGACTGTTTGCTTGCGCAATATAATGTAGGCACGATTTTGATTGACAGATAGAAAATTGTATTTAAAACGCATGGTTAGCTGGGTTGGCACGTCCAGATGTTTATTGAATCACAGGGAGTAGCGTTACTCTGATTGGTGCTGCTTGCTTTGAGAAACGCGCCTAAAAATCATTAAGAAAGGTAACACGTTTTGCTCGTACCCGAGCTCATAAGACAGCAGACACAATGCAACACAACCTTTGCTAAAAAAAATAAACAATTTATAGTAATTTGTAAAGTGCAAATCCAACCGATTTTTTAACCTGTAAATCAAATTCACTAAAATTTCAAGTTAAAAATTGTTTAAAAAAAAAGGCAATTAATTTAAAGCCAGTAATGCACCATTTTATTGTATTGCCATGTTCATGGCAATGCCGAGGAGAATATCCAAAATATACCAGAATTAATAATCGCTCATTATGGAATTTGTCTCTCACCCTGTACTCTGCAGTGTCCTCTTTCCATATACCAATCAGCGTAACTTTTACTTCGGCTGCTACTTACGTCACACCACGACCATCATATATTTTTATGTCTGAACTGTCATTTACTTTAATAAAAAGACCAGCCAAAAGGTACACAACCATACACTAAAAAGAGACCTTACGGAATAGTTTTATTCCATTGTCAAACAGAAATATTCTTAGCAAAGGCTAAAAGTCAATATATATGCACTTTAAGACGAAAGGCCAAAGGCCCAACATCAGAGGCTATAAATCTGTATTTATGTGCACTTGAATGGTTTCCTAGACATAGAAACAGCGAGAATAAAATCGAGAATAAAGTGATTAAAATGAACCCTGTCAGTGCAGAAGCTACACATGGGTGTGCAGACCTCTAATAGGGTTCATTTTTAATCACTCGATTTTATTCTGCCTGTTTCTTTGTCTAGGAAGGGAAACCATTCAAGAGCATGTATGCTGATTTATAGTCTTTGCTAAGAAAATTTCTGCTTGACAACGGCATCAAACTATTCCGAAACGCCGCATTTTAGTGTATGCTTGTGCTTGTCTTTTTATTAACTATTTTCGGTGCTCGTACAAGAAACATAGGCATCCGTTTTTAAAAGTTTTTCTTTAGTAATTTTTACCTCAATCTGTCATTTACTTATCATTTACTTTCCTGAATCTAAGAGCCCGTCACATACATTCTTAAGAATTCTAAACAAGTTCCCCGACTGGGACTCAAACCAAGGACCTTCCATTTAATATCCTGGCAATACAAAACTACTGAGTTCGATTACCAGATGGGGCAAGCAGTTGTCCTTCATTTCTTTCTTGCTTTAATTCGCAGGTTCTGGAATCCTGACAAGAATGCCGTCTTTCTGCTTCGTTGTACTCAACCTCATGATTTAATGCTTATTAAGTACACGGAATTGGACAATTTTATCGACTCGTAATGGTAATCGACTAGCAAATGACAGGGCCTATCGACAGTCAGGGGGAATCGATGATCTCTTGTCAGGAGGAAGTACGGCTTTAACTGCATTCAGTTCCAAAAGCAAGCTGTATTCTGCTTGTTACATGTTAATGCTTAGCACAATAATTGTGCACTGATTGCACTGAGACAAAATATCTTATCGTCATATTGAGTAGATTACGACGGGTTTTTCCAGGAAGCAGAGAATGGGGTTTCCCTTTCAAAATAGCTAGAAGATTCCTACGGAGGAACAAATCTGCGTTAAATGTAACTGATATATAAATGACTGACTATACAGAGTCTAAAATAAGAACTAAGCGTGTGGCCCACACCCGACATAATCGGCAGCCAACATCGTCCTTAGTGAAAAATTACCGACGAAAAAAAATAAAATCAAGTTAAAATTCATCACTCCTGAAATTTCAGTAAAGGGTGCACCAGCTGCCCCCCTCTCTTCATAGAAAAGTTAGCCTAGCCCTTGCTTAACCTCTTCATGCCCGGCGTAGCCAGATGGACACAGCTACAAGATGGAGCAAAATGTAAGTTGCCCGGCTGCGAGATTTGTGAGGGTTCCTCGGGAACCCCAGCAAAGCAAACAGGAACAGCCCAGTTGTCCTCGTCTCCAAGCTAAGTGGATGCCGAGTCGAATCCCACGACTGACTTAACTTGAAAAAAATTTACAAGTAAAAGAAATTCCCTCTACTGTGATTAATTTTTGTTGAAATTTCAAGTTTCTTGGCCGACAATATAATTTTAAAATGGGTTTAGTTGAAAGGCAAAGGAAATACAATTATTATTCGTACTTCCAAATGTGACATTACAAGATAGTCACATTCGATTGCTTGTAAGCTGTTAATTTGGGGTGTGTTACTTTTAAGGCAGGCTTTATTTTGTATTTGGTATCATTCCATTTTTGTTCTCGTATCTAATGAAGCCATGTACAGGAGCCTAAAATTTCACTGTGTTGTAATAATGTACCTGCCCCGTTTTTTGCTGGATCCCGGGCCATGTTGAGGTAGCTGGGAATGAACACGCTGATTCAGCTGCGAAAGAGGACATTTCCGGTCCTCTCGTAAGGGATTTCGACCTTGTCCCTCGATCGCCGTTCCAACTCTTCGTCTGAGGTTGCATGTTGCTTGGCAAGCCTTGTGAGAGAAACAAGCAAATAAGTTGCGGGCTGAAAATGGCATTGTCCAGGTTTGGCACTCAGCTTGTTGCCTCTGAACTGAAAAGAAGTGGTGTTGCCCCGTTTACGTATTGGTCACACCAACTTAAAACATTGTCCTTTTGAGGGGGGGGGGGGGAGGGGGGAATTTCCTTATGAATGTCATTATTGTCACCGGCCACGTACTTCTTTGTTCATCGCCGTTTTCATCTCTGCGAGACTTCAATTGGGCGACGAGTCTGTCCTCCTGTCCAGAGTTCTTTAATTTTTGCATGAGATAAGATGTATGATGACCTAGATTAGGGGTTTGTTCAACATCTCTGTAATGAGTGGTGCAGTGGCAACCCGGACCATTGCATTGTGACTGAGGTTGGCGCTAAAGACCTAGCTGCCGATGCATCATTAAGCCTCAATTCCCCCCTCCGTTTTCCCTGATTGGGAAAATGCTGTGAACTGGGGTGTATACTCGTTTCACCGACTCCCGTACATTTTTCCCGTTACCGAAATTTAAGCCCTGATTAAAATTTGGCAATTCTTTAAAAATTTAACACTGGAGAAGTTAAAGATGCATCCCGAATGGGAAGGAATGTGTGATTGGTTGCGGTTTCTACTGTTACATGTTTAGCCGCAGCGAGCGAGGAACGTAATTAAAAAAAAAAAATCGGCAAAGCGAGATTCGGCAGCGCATGTGCACAAGCAAGAGCTCAGTAGTGTATGTGAACAAGCAAAAGGTATGAAATGGATGCATATTGCTCGGTACTGCATTCCATCTTTAATACGTTTCTGATTTCAACTTTTGTTTAGACTTAGGCTTTACTTTCCAACTTCTTCTTTTAGATATCCGAAATAATTCTATGTAGTTCTGATCGTCGATGGTATATGACAATTATGACGTATCTGTTTCTGTTCTTTCCAGGTCAAAGCACTGATGGATTAAGCAACCCCTGTGCAAAGGGATATTTAGGAACACTCAAAAAAGATGAAAAATGGGCCGCGATCTTCAGAACGTTCTGATTGCTACTTCGTAATTAATCAAACATTTACTGGAGGTATCACCGAATCTGGAGACTGCTGCCTAAGACATGATTGTAAACATTGTACATGGTTGAAATTCTTATGCCATAAATAAATATGCAAACTGGCAAGCAATCAATTGCTATTATGTTACTACGTAGTTTCGGGGTGACACATTATTATTATCTTGTATTTATTCGCCAAGTATTTTATCGGTAACTTATCTGTGCACAATGATAAACGATGACGATTCAAGGCGAAGGTAAATAAAGTGTTGCTTTCAGAAACGTTGCGACCAATACCTAATTTCCTTTTTTTTTGCGTAGATTTAACATCGAGTTAATACGGCCCTATGGTTATTTGATTTTATTATGTCAAGCAAAATAAAAACAAATTTTTATTGTGGGAAAACGATATCTGCACGGACAGGCCATCGAAGATTCTCGTCTATCAGCCACAGGTGATACCTACCTAGTTTGAACTAATACCTCGTACCTATTGTTAAGTTAGTAACCCTTTTTAGTCTTCTGTACAGCCGTACCGGCTGAGAAGACTATTGCAACGACTTTGTCCGTCCGTCCGTCCGTCCGTCGCTTTTTTCAACTTCGCAACGGTACCAGATATTGACGGCCATTGTTTACAACATTAAATTCAGTATGAGAAGTTAGTTAAATAATATGGCAAATTCAAACATCGTTACTTCTTTATAGCTAATAGAATTCTTCGACGTAACTAAATTAAATAATAACATTTGATCGTCGAATTAAAATCCTAAGGTAACACTCAATAAAAACAAATGGATTTTAGTTTCGTTAAAAACAGTCTCGTCGCATTGTTGCATGAATGAAGGCTTATCGTCGAACCAAATTCTCCATTAGGCCTATATCTGCTACTTACGAAATTAAAACTGCATTTTTAAAATTAGGCCTAAAAATGAAAATTACGCCTAAAATCATGTTACCATGGCAACGTCAAGTTGCTACGAGTCGCTGTTGGCTTCATCAACAGCGTCTCTCTCGTCACTTCCTACTACCACTGATCTATACAGGCTACTTTGTGCGTACGTTGTAACACTGCAACTGTGTGCCTGTAGGCGCACCGTGTTGGAAAAATAAATAGGCTTACTATACAATCCATATCTCCGTTAGCTCCTACTTACGAAATTAAAACTGCTGGTTAAAATTAAGCCTAAAATGTAAAATAGGCCTAAAACTAACACATTTTTAACTGACAATTGTGATGGCTACTGCTTTTAGATTAGTATAATAGAGATAGCTGTTGGTAGTGTATCATAGAGATGTGCGCCTCACCATTGGAAGTGGAGGAACTGCACAGAAGACGGGTGCGACTAGGCAGTCGCTGTAGCCGCTTGTTTACAGTTGTGACGGAAGTCGACTTCACAACGTGAAGATTATTTACGTTACAATCAGCACGTTGTGAAGTCGACTCCCGTCAAAACTGTAAAGAAGGGTTATTAGTTTACAATAGGTACGAGGTATTAGTTTACAGGTAGGTATCACCTGTGGCTAATAGAAAAGAATCTTCGTTGGCATGTCGGTGCAGATATATATACATTTGTTTAGTTTGCTTGACAAAATACAAATAAGATAAAACAACCATCCTTATCAGCTTACTAGCAGTTGTACCCGGCTTCGCCCGGGGTTTTGTTTCGCCCGTGGTTATTTCTTAGTTTTCGGTCGGTCTGGCATAAACGTTGAACGCGAGAGGCAATTTTGCTTCTTGGCCAGGCACTTTTGATTCAATTTTGCTACTCCCCTTTTCCTCCCATCCTCTACCTTCCCTCTCCCCTCCTCCTATCCCCCCCCCAAAAAAAAAACTTACCTTGTTGGATCAGTTAAAGCGTAACTACGTGCTTAAATTATGGTAACAGACGCATTGGCCTCTTCCCCCCACCACCCTCCTAATCTCTTTATATTATAAAGATCATAGCTAACAAGCGCACTACCCCCAAAACACTTGACATTCTCCGTTGAGCCCCCGCTCTCCCCTCACTCCCAGTTTATCGCTCTAGCTTGAGCTATCCGCACCGTGTGAAATATAACACCCTCCACCACCCTCCCAAATTTTTTTTTTTTCAAATTGGCTGTGATATTGATTTTCGTGTTCGGAGTGTTCTTGCTAGCCATCTAATAGCCCGAAATGAACACGCTTAGAATTTTTTTAAGGCAGGGATCTATTCTTTCCATCAACCCTAACCGAAATTTTTTAACATAGAATCGTGCAACGCCCATTTAAAGGTGAAGAGGTAATGGTAGAGCGGCGAAAGTGTATGGTGATTTTCGAATTCAAAGTGATTTTGCGAGCCCTATAATAGCCCAAAATGGATATGCTTGGGGTTTTCTAAAAGGTGGCTATCTATTCTTCCCATCAAACCTAACCAAAATATTGTTTAGCTTAGATACAAATACAAATATCATCATTACAATGGCACTTTGAAATTAAAACTAGCCACTACACCAATTTCAGCTACACCTTACACAATAGGCGTAGGACGGTCCCTATCTATTTCAGTAAGGACTGATGAAAAGAATAGATTCCCACCTTTTAGAATATTCTAATCATATCCTTCTCGGGCTATTAGAGGGCTCGCAAGAGCACTTTGAATTCGAAAATCATGACACGCTTTCGCCACTACGCCATTACCTCTTCACCTTTAAATGGGCGTAAAACGGTCCCTATCTAAGCTAAACGATTTCTGTTAGACTTGATGTAAAGAATAGATCCCCACCTTTCAGAAAATCCTAAGCATGTCCACTTCGAGCTCTTACAGAGGGCGCTCGCAAGAGCACTTTGACCACGAAAATCCCTATAACAGCCAACTGAAATAAAAAGAGCTTTTGCACAAATTAAGGGTGATATACTTTAAATACGATTTGGGGGTTCAAGGGTTGCTTTTACGTAAAAGATGTATGTCAAGTTTATGTGCTGAACGTTTTTGCTTCACATTATGCTTTTGATTTGTTGAAGGTTAAATAGTTACGCCAAAAAAACCGGTGGTTTTTTTTTTTGGGGGGGGGGCGCAAAAATTCAAGACCCGGGAATTTTAGACTCCTCTACCCATGTACTAACTGAAATCAAAGGGTTGCCAGATTTATGAAACTTTTTCAGCCCCCCCCAACCCACTAAATAGATAATTGGGTAGCCAGTGATGCCATTTTTAAAAATTCATCACATGTTTTTAGTAAACCAGAAGATTGCAAAAAAACGGAAAAACGGTTGGGTTTAACGAAAACATCATACGGACCATTCTTGTAGAACTTTTTGTTATCTTTAATTTATGTCACTATACAATTTTCGATAGGAGTAATAGTTTGTGCGATATTTAAGAAAATAGACAACTAGGCTATTATTTCAAAATGGCGGCGAAAGCTCCAGTGGGATTTTAGGGGACTTTTAATATGTTACTCGGCCAGTATTTCTGGACATATCTGCCAAGTTTCATCTTTATGGGATTTTTTCCGACCTAAAGTGCTAATTGCATCGGACTATGTGCTCTGCCATAAGTTTTAACCACAGACCCAGACTAACTGTGCCCCGGATGCTACTAGCCGTAAGTATAACATTACCTTGTGTAAGTTGCTTTTAGTGGCAGAATTACCTTTAAAATAAAACCGACGAAAGTTTCTGCAATTTGACATACGTGCAAGGTTTTTAAAATTTGTTATCTATTGGACAAAAAAAATTATGCAGTCCTAAGTCTGTTATGCAGGCACTTATGAAAACCAACGTATTTTCTTTTTTTCGTGGCCTTGTGTTTGCTGAAGATAGGTTACGTTACATAATGATGTGGTGCAGTTTGAGTTGTGAGCCGCCACCTAAATACGGTAATTAAAAACCGCTTAAGCCTACAAAATACGGATGTAAGCCTTGAAAAACTTACAGCAGTTCCTAGAGCTTCAAGTTTTTTAAGGCTTACATCCGTATTTTATAGGCTTGAGCGTTTTTTAATACTAATAACGTATTTACGTGGCGCTCACAACTCTAGCTGCAGTGAACTGCACTATAGAACAGATACAAGAAAAAGACATGTAAGCCATCAGCGTCGCACTAATATGTGTAAAAGAATCTCAATGTCAAGAGACAAGAATCAGGCTGGAGCCAATTTTACAGGTATTAGTGCAACACTGATGACTTACGTGTCTTATTCTTGTATCTGTTGCTTTAGAGCTTTAAGTTTTTTACGGCTTATGTCCGTATTTATACGTTAAGCGTTTTTTAGTACTAAGCTCTATTTTTTTCCTTGTCCCAGCAAGAAAAATAACGTAAAGAATATTGTAATCGCCTTAAAATAACTGTTATATTTGGTTTTTAATACTCAATTTTAAGCAATCAAAATCGAAAATAGGTACATTTTGGTTTGACCACTGGGGAGAGCAAAATTTTACCAACAAGAACAACAACAACAAGTATCTTGTATAGTCAGGGACGACGCTAGCATCACTTTAATTCTATTTTTGCGTTCGTCCCTGCACTTGCGATACCCCTAAAGACCCCCTGTGCATCCTCCTACGGCGTAGCCAAGAAATTCTTGCAGATATAGCTAAAAGCATGAAATTTGGTACACAAGTCATTCGTAGCTGTACGAAGTAGAATTTATTGGTCATCGGCCTCATGAGGGAGGGGGGATAGGGAGGCATGGGGGGGGGGGGG
>JAHWFP010140937.1:32366-48051 GCA_023313725.1 Lithobius niger | reverse complement strand
TGACAGTCCAAATCAGCCTCACACCATGAAATGACAGTCCAAATCAGTGCATGCCACCTCAGCCTCCACATGAACTGGGCAGTGGCAGTAATACAAAAACCGTGTCGAGTCTGTGCAGTGAGTCAAGCACTCCACAATTTTTTTTACTGCCAGTACACAACTCGTGTGGAGACTTAATTAGTACACAGTGATGTGTACGGTCAATGCACAGCTTCTTCTGAGTGTCTTGCCTCAAACATGGCATAAAATCCACGTTGTTAATGGTTTTTTTTTTAATTAATCAAAGAACTGAAGATGTGTGTAGTGTTTGTTCACTTTTAATTTGGTAGGAATAACTTTTCTTATTCTAACAGATTTAAATTATTTTCAGGGTACTGAGTCCAGCTTGTTGCGGTATGATGATATGCCTATGGAGTTAGGCACAGCTTCAGTGTTTAAAAGCGGTATGTTCTTATTTCACTCGTAAACACAAACGTATCTGGCGTATGGTAATTCTTTAACTGGTGCATTTATTAAATAGCAGGAGTTCTAATCAGTGCAGTTCGGAATTTGTTTTACTTCCCAAAATTTCTGGATTATTCATAAATTTAAAAATAAATAAGTGAGATACTGCATCTGTTCAGCATTATCAGTGTTTCAAAAATATAAACTTGATATAGTCAACTAGACAAGTGAATACGAATGCTTTGTGTCTGCTTGGCAGTGTGCGTATAGAGGGGTGTGCCGAACAAAAATCTGTGTGGTGGAAATAAGTAAATTGTCTTAACTTTTAGTAAAACTATTGGGACCTTTTTGTAGGAAAACGCAAAGCATTCCGTAGGAAAGACGAGCCAGAAGAAGTGTTAAAGCGGTATTCGAAAGTTAAATGAAAAATTATGAAAATTGCTTATTATGCAATTTTCATTATTTCATTTAACGTTTGAAGTGTTGGTCGGTGGGATTAACTTGTGGTAAAGTAGGTTGGTGCTTGATAGCAAATCTTCAATCGGCCTACAAGCTTGGCGGGAATCATTAACCGGAGAGACATCACATCTTTTTGGTTTAGATCAAATCCACTTTTTTTCTCTTAGCAGTTACGAGATGGAAAAACCAATCCAGTTTCACGGTTACTATTTTTTTTTTGTGTGGCTTATTTCCGTTTTGAAGACAACAGTCAGGTTTCACGTGTACTTAGCACGTCAGCAACAATATGGTATCTTAAAACATTCCAGGAATGCTTATTCGCGACCCCTTTCTGTTTTGACTTTGGTTCACTTAAACCTTACCTTAAACATCAAGCGAATTGCGTTTTTGTTTTCTAATAGGGGTTCGTATTAGAAGTGTAATCCACTGAATTCGTGCTCCTGTTGTCGTGCAATGTACTCATGTTTTCGAGTTTATTGTTGTAAGCCAAAGTCTCATAGCAGAAATGAAGC
Source organism: Lithobius niger (assembly GCA_023313725.1). Taxonomy (NCBI): domain Eukaryota; kingdom Metazoa; phylum Arthropoda; class Chilopoda; order Lithobiomorpha; family Lithobiidae; genus Lithobius; species Lithobius niger. The sequence continues at coordinate 46,636 of JAHWFP010140937.1, read as the reverse complement.
AACCGCAACGACGACCCCCGGAAGGGGAACAATGAAAACGTGCGAGTGTGTCAAATTCTTTGGCTGGAAGTTGAAACTTGGACGTTGTTGCCCTGAAAAGAAGTTGAAATTGGCACATCGTTGCCTCGACTAACAATTTGCTCTAGCAATTATCCTTCTAACCAAACACCGTGGTAATCTCAAGGGCAAGTATTACATGACGTCATGCACACTTCTTTTTCACACGGTACGCATTGCTTAAGCCACAGCGAAAGACTGGGAGTGGTGGGGGGGGGGGAGTGAGCTATTACTATTAAGCATATGATTACGCATTACCTCAACCTAAAAGAGAATTTCTGGGGGTGTTTGCTATTAATTCAAATAACCATCCACATTAAACTACGTATAGCAAAGAGGAGAAAGGGAAGGAATTCAAGAGGAGAGGGAGAGGACGGGATAAAAGAAGGAGGGACGAGGGGAGGGATAGGATTGACGGAAAGGGGGAGTGTTACACAAACAAAAATCGACTGTTGCAGTGAACGATCAGGCAGCACCGAGCAAATACTGGGAAACAACCACGGGTCAAACAAATCCCCAGGCGAAGCCTGGTACGATGCTAGTAATAATAATAAAAAATTTTAACACGCTTGTGGGTATGGAAACGGAAGGGATTCACCACTCACACCGCCCCAAAAAGAACGTCGACGTTAGTATGTACGCTTGAGGTGTTTGGATAGGTCTATACCCCTCACAGCTAGTTTGAAGGAATTTAAATTTGCGGCTGAGGCAATTGCCAGTCCTGCGACCAAGTTGCCACGTGATTAATTGTATGTCTCAGACTAGTTCGGTTCTCACCAGAAAGCAATTCATTGCTAACCTTTAAGTCGTCCGCACATTTGGAAACGTGAACATCACTGTTGGTGTTATCGGGCAATAAGTCAGCGATAAACATGACAAAAACCAGTGGATCGAGAACCGAGCCCTGCGGAACGCCACCCTGAATGGGCAGCCAGTCTGAGAAAGTATTATTAACTTTTACCCTCTGCCTCCTGTTGCTGAGAAAGGCAAGCATCCAGTTCAGGATTTTCCTTGCGAGGCCAAGGTATTTTAATTTGAAAATTAATTTCGAATACACGGACGGAGTCGAACGCGTGTTGAAAGTCGAAGTAAATAATTTCTGATGGGATACCCAAGTCAAGAGCTGATGATGTCCATCTATCCACGGCCAGTAGTAAATGTAGGGTTGCAGAACGTTTTGGCAGTGTCGTATCAGATGGTTTCTAATAATGGATTCCATGACTTTACAGATAACAGATGTGAGGGCGGTCGGTCGACAATTCGAGGGGAGGGATGCATTACCCTTTTTTAAAGATTGGGATTATTATTGCATCGGACCAAACAGTAGGAATTTGGCCAGAGTCAAAAGAAGCAGTGAAAAGTATAGAGAGAGCCTGAGCAATTTCAAAGGCAACCTCCTTGTAGAGGAAGGCTGAAAAGCCTTCAGGGCCAATCGATTTAGTAGATTTCATCTTATTGAAGATATTCATAACGTCATACGTAGGAAAGCTGATGTTTGCAGTATTAATAACAGCTGGTGAAACTTTGCCGTGGTATACTGGCTCCACATTATTCTCCATTATCCGAAGCCGAATAAAGTTTTCATTTAACCCATTGGCACGGTCAAAGTTGTCTGTAATTAGGGTATTATTTACCAAAATAGGTGGTAAGTGCCTGGCCGAACCTGTCGTGTTTAAACAAAGAAAGAAGATTCCTCTCTTTTATAATGGAGGACGCTAAGTTCGAGTGCCAGCCAATAACCGTGATCTCGTACCTTTTGCTGCATTCATTGTAAGCAGTGTGGGTGGCCTCGGTTCTGTTTTGTGTATATGAATGCCATAGCTGTAAGCTTTTTATTACCCAGTTTTCGTATAAAAGAAGGTGTAAAGTTAAATTGGGTCTTGGTGCCAAGTGACAGAAATCAACATTTGCCGAAAGGAGATTAATAAAACATTCCCATAATTTATCTACTGAATTGCTGCAATGGGTAAAGCATTTGGGCCAGTCAATAGAGCCGGTCATTTCGCGAAGTAGCTTCAAATCCACATTACCACCTATCTGTGTATCCACTTTGGGTTTAGCAATGCCACAGTTGACGTTGAAACCGATGACAGAGTGATCGCTAGTATCCAGGCGATTATCTACAGTGATATTGTAGACCAAGCTATCCTCCCGTGTGAAGATAACGTCCAGTGTGCGATCACCCCTCGTCGGCACTTCAATGAGTTGAGACAACCCGAGCGGTTGTATAAGAGCCAGGAAGTCCCTATGTTGTTTTTGTGAGGCGCTCCACAATTTCCAGTTGACCGTGGAGAGATTAAAATTACCGAGAACGATGTTCGAGATAGTCGGGTGCAATTCCTTAGTGATAAATGTGCAGATATCGACTATATCATCATCCCGATCGCTGTGAGGGAGATATCCCAAGATAAAATTCAATCTCTCGGATGGGAGGCCAACAGACAGGGCCTCTGAGCTCGAGGAACTGCACGAGTGGACTAAACCAACATACGATCTGTAAACAATCATAATACCACCGGAACGACCGCGATCTCTACGCAAAATAAGGTGGGGTAGTTGTCAAACGATCATTGGGTCGGTGTAAGGCCGGGTTTACGCAACGAATCGCCTTTGCATTATCGCAGTTAGAATTTTATCGCAATGGTATAGTTGTCGTTGCCATGGTAACGACACCGTCTGGATTAGCTAAATCCGACGTCGTTTGAGTAAATGCTTCAAGTCTCATAATCCGTGGTAATAAGATAATGAATTCCTCCTGACGAAATGTTCACAGTCCATTCTGAACTCGCATTATTCAGTGTTTTCATTGCGAGTCGACAGAGCTAAAACCGCCGCCATGTTGGAATTTCAGATGATTTCTAGCTGCGAGAATGCAAAGACGAGTCGTTGCGTAAACGCGCCCTAAGTGTTGTTGAGCCAGGTCTTTTATATTGTTTTTCTATTGTTCTTTTTAGTATTGTTCATCGTGGGGCATATAACCCAGTTTGGGTTCGTGCTCCCTAAAACAAAAAACAACAAATTTCAGTAAATCTGCCCTTAAAATGGTACTGAGGTTGATTGGTAACTCTGAATTTACGCTTTTCTTAAACCCCCAACCAGTAAAAGTCTCTTTCCTCGAATAAACTAGAGCTATCCGCAAAATTTCAAATTTATTCACCACATGGAAGAATTTATTTTCGTGAAACTAGTAGCAGCTAGTAGCTGCTAGTTTCAGGTAAATATCAACGTCATTCACACCTTTGTTTCAACAAGAAGACGTTAAGCTGTGTCACTAATTATGGCTTTTGTGTTGTCAGGTGACCAAAGTCTCCCGGTCAAATGAAGTTTGAGCCTTTTCTGTCGCATTGTTATTTTCTTCAGATGCCTGAAAACATCCAAACTCTCTTAGCTGTAAAAGACCCAAGTGTATATTGGTCGTCAAGCTCATATACATATATATTTTGTCTGGATTGGACGAACGTTACTATGATCGCTGAATCTTGGACTGTGACACACCGTGTGTCTTGTTCCAGAGTATGACACGAACAGAGACACCCACATGTCAAATTCATGTTATATAAAAAAGGAAAAGCATCTTCTTACAAGGAATTTCTAAAAGGGTTGATTCTCATGCCACTATAGCCGATTCGGCATCAGTCGAATTTTTATATCGGTATACTTGCCACGATTTAAATAGTCCCGTTACCCATTAAACGTAAGGACATATTTAATCTGTTAAGATTTCGTCGGTACATGCGTATATTTATATTGTCCTGGTGGTTTGCAGAGTTTTTAACTCGGAAACGATTTTTTTAGCTGCTAACCTTGGATGTTTTAACACAATTATATACAAACACAAACATCAAGTGTTCCGGAAAAAAATGGGTTATATGATTGAAGTTTCGCTTTAGCCTACTTGTTAAAATGTACACGGATTAAAAAAGTGATGATTTTTAATTGAAATAATCAAATGTACAATTGAGAAAATTGCATCTGCTTCATACTGTTGTGCTTTACGTTTTAAATATTTGATTCGTAAAGCACAACAGCACTTAAGAAGATGCAATTTTCTCAATTGTACATTTGATTATTTCAATTAAAAATCATCAATTTTTATCCGTGTACATTTTAACAAGTGAAACTTCAATCATATAACCCTCTTTTTTACGGCACACTTGACGTTTTTGTTTGTAATCCGTTGGCCTTTATTACGGCTATGCATGCGTCGTTCTACAAAGATTTATGCATGCAGTCGATTGTTGCTGGCCACATTGAAACAATTTAACTCAGATCTGAAATCCTGCATCTACGATATAAATACACCATTCTATCGTTTCTAGCTGCCAGGCCTCGAAATTATCTCCGTAGCTTAGTTTGATTTAAATCTATGTGCGACCTATGAGAATCTATGAGATTCTTTCAATCTCAATTTATTAGCAGGAGCCATGACCCTTGACCGCACGCCCCCAAATGAAATACAAACTCAACACTACACGCTAAAACACCAAAACACCAAAACAACTCCCAAACAGTCAAAATTATCATGCTGTCCACCAGACACCATGGCGCAGCCAGACCTCACAACCTCTTCTCACCACCATCAATACATTTTTCTGTCTTCACTGATGCACACATTCGCCGCATCGCCGCACTGATCCCCCCATTCTGCACCACCGTGCACAAGATCACAAACACAAGCCGTAGTAACAGCAGCACACCGCTACTTCATCATCCATGTCACACTAGCGCCCCACAGATACTGAAGCACATCATGGCACACTAAGCTGAGAGAGGAACCGCAGAACGTACCAATTACAAAGCGACCCTCGTTGCTTTACAGTAGCCAGCTAAGGAATGCAACTTTTCCGCCGGTGACTTTCCTGCAACCAATGATAAGATTTCGGAAGCAGCTGGGCACTCCTTTATCCAACATGCAATTTTGCGACGTATAGACTTATGCCGGGTGCAAAAAAGAGGAAAATGTTCCGGACTGACTTTCAACTTACACGCCGTACAATTCGGTGATTCCACCAACCCGAATCTATATTGATGTGCCTGAAGAAGAGACTGCCAAGTGCGGAGTCGCAAAAGAATCTGTGACTCCCAGCAGCGAAGGTTGTCCAAGACCGATCTCGTGCTGCATGTTGGCTGTAACTGAAAGAGGGTCCTCCCAACCAGAGCAGTGCACCACTCGTCCTGCCATTTACACAAGAACCACCTCTGCAGTGCTGGTTGCCTCATTCGACCTCAGCAGCACCCTGTCAAACAGCGTCCCTTGCAATTCCATCAGCACACTTATTTCCTGGGTTCCCGTCATGCGACTTCATCCATCTTAGAACTACAGCACTGTTCCTCATGGCCGCCCAGAACTTCCAATTGACAGTGAAAACGAGCGGTTCACTGACATCTAGTGACTTCCAGGCCCCGTGTTACCTCCGAATGCTGGCAAGTGAGTCCGTCACTATAACAAAAAATGGGAGTCAGAGGTCTCTCGCCACATCTAAAGCAACTGAGATCGCTGCCTGTTCACACACCATATAGGCTGCGCTGAACACTAACCATCAGATCCAGTATTGCTACCCCGATCCCACCAGCACCAGAGCCAGCAAGAAAAGAGGCGTTGCAAAAGATCTCGCATTACCCATACCCCATTCCAAGTAGTCCACAAAGACTCGGGCACCATGTCCATGGACCAAACGCAACATCGAATAGGTGATGTTGCAACGCCTGGACAAGCGTTGTGACCCATCCAGCCGCTACACCTAATACGCTACGTACCTTATCAGACAGCTGGTCTTAGTCCAGCAGTATTCTGGCAACCGGGTCTGCAGCACGTCTGCTCAGGTTCCTCAGAAACAACCAATAACCCTTCAACAAACAACCATTTAGCAAAGACATAAGGCGTGCACGAAGAATTGATCTGGAGTTTGCTGAGTGGCATTGTTCCCTAATTACAATGGGTAAAACAATCAAAATGATCGTTTAGGGACCCGTAATTTCGGAATGGCTAGACCATTAAAAAAAGTGGTCTCTGTGAGGATGATGGCCAGAGAGATTTCTGGCTTATATCATGTTTCAGATTTTAGGTATGTGGAGTAGTTTTTTCTGAAACCGTGTGATATAAGAACCAACACAACAACAACAACAAGTGAACAGTTTTCAATCTACGTGGGGCTTCAATTTAAAAATTTTCAAATTTACGTGGGGCTCCCTACTTTCACTCATGCTCGATTTGCATAAAAGTTGGTATAAATGTACCTTATATACCTATCTACTATTTGGCTAAGTTTCGTCGAAATATATTGAATAGGAACAGCTATCGCCATATATGATACTCAAGTGCAAACTTGCCCAGAGTCTGTGGTGTCTCCTATGTAGATTAATGCTCTGGGTATATGCTCTCAAGGTAAATGTTCTAGAAGAATTACCCGATTCAACTATGTTATAAGACTACTATTAGAAATGCTGTGATACCAGGAGTGCATAAAGTTCCATAGGAACGAGGAGTAATGAACTCTTACTTTCTGAGTACTCTACTTTTATGATAGTTCATGCCTCAGTAAAGGTAAATCATGGTTTGTGCAATTGCTAAGGACGAAAAAAGCGGTTATTTTAAAATTGGATTTTGTTCATTTTCGTTAAACTCAAGGTAATTATTTTATCAAGATTTAATTTCGAATTATATGTGTATGACGGGAAAAAGGAACAGCGGATTTGCGTTAATATATATTAAATATGGGAGACTGTTTCGAAAGTAAACCCACACCTCCCCTACAACAAGTTATGGGTTAGCTGTAATCGGAATTGCACGTCTATCTGATGAAAATGTTATGTTGCACGGGGCAGCACAGGTGGAAGGGATCAATTTGGACCAAATTTCCCTACCAGTTTCCAAGGACGCCATGAGATCTGACAAGACGTAAAGCTAAAACTAACAAAAAGTAAACTTTACACACTATTTAGGACAGCGTTAAATCGCGCTAAAAAAGATGTAAAATTTTTTTTTTTTTATCCATTTAAATCGTTTGTTATACTCCGACTTGTGTTAAATCGCGGGAGGCATTGTAATTCTTAAAAAAAAATCGGGAGGCACTATCTTAAGCGTTAAATCGCGGGTGCCAAATGTCTTTTTTTGTTCTGTTTTGGGTTACTTAGTTTGGCACTGTGGTATTTGATGCCGCTTATTTTAGGTTTTGATATCACGCCTCTTACTGGCTTGTTGTAGATCAAGAGGCTGTTTTGTCTCTGACCTGCTTTTTGACGTAAATAGTTGACTTGCAGTTTTCTTTTTGTTGACAGATTTAATTCATTACCACTTTGAGCGTCTGTCCCTAATTTATAAAACCAAGAAACGAAAACTTGGCTCCGTTTCACGGCCTTTTTAGCCGCCAATTTTTCGTTTCTTGGGGGGGCCATCCGCTTTTTACTTACAACTCTCTTATATTTTAATGTAATTTTATGGTTTTGCAAAAGGTTAATCTGATGTAACGATTTGACAATAGTGTACATGTTTCCTCTTGTCGGTTTGTGTTTGGCACTGTGCAACATTTTCTTGGTTTTTAACTGTCGGTTTGTTACCATTGCTTTCATTTAGTCTAAATTTATGGCCCGTTGGCGTTTCCTATTTGGGTAAATTTTCAAAAAGATCAAATCCGGAAAATGTCGAGCAACTTTTGTTAATCTGACCTGGCTTAAACGGAACGCATTTTGTACTACAGTTAAGCATAATTTCTGAGAACGGAACACACTTTTGTCACTGTCCGGATTGCAACCATGGGTAGTCATGTTGGGCATTTAACTCCCCCACATTGAAGTAAAAAAATCCTGGTTGGCAGTTTAGAAGCCTTAAGGCAGTACTACTTATAAAGATGCAGTTGTAAATCAACAAATCAAGGTTTAAGTCGGTAAATTTTAATTATGTATTGGAAGATCCGATGCGCATATAATCATGTAAAGACTTTTTCCTTTGCTTGAGAAAATGGAAATTGTTAAAAATTTGTCATTTGTTGGGATCTACGTCACCAGTTACGTTTAAAAGCACCCTGCCTTTTTTTTTACTGTTGTAAAATGCGACTATGTGCTCTGGCTTTCATCCAATTTGATCTGTTGAGTTGAAGGACCAGATGCACATCCAATCATGTGAAAACGTTTTCCTTTACCAGAAAAAATGGAGATTGTTAAAGATTTGTCATTTGATGGGGGTTTAATTCACTGGTTAGCTTGAAGAAACCAACTCTTTTTTTTTCTCGGTCGTAAAATGAAACCATGTGCACCGGTTTTCATCCAATTCGATCTATGTGTTTAAAAAATAAATCTCATGCTGTACAAATTATTTCTTTAAAATTTCACAATTTAAAACTATGACACAAACCACAGATCACAATCACACCACTAGGTTTTATGGGATAAAACCGAAAAACATTAACGGGGAGGACAAGTGTAACTTTCATGAGTTTCCTCGTTACAATTTCACTGGTCAAGACGAACGAAATTTACCGACGGATAAATAAGGAACGTAAGACTAGGGAAAAACAGACTTCCAAAATGGGAGGTGGGAAACGTAAGTTGAGAAAAATGTACAAATGAGGTTTATATAAAGACTAAGGAAGTTGGGGAAAAACAAAACTTAAGTTAGGCAAGAGAAATACAAACCGGGAAATGAATCCAAGTTCACATTTATCAAGAACAAGAGACAGTATCGGTAGCCTACGCCAAACCAGCCCTTCTACCTAGTAATTTTTCAAATCAGGGAGCAGATAGGTACGTGAGTGCACAACAAAAAAGCTCTAAAAAAACTAGGTGCTAACGACACAAACAAAGAGCATGCAAAAGTATAAGGAAAACAAAAGTTTAAACAAGGTACTAAACGAATCATACAATACTGACTGGGGTTCAAGGGGTAAAATAGTGACGTCCTGAGAAAACACGATTTATCGTATCGTCTCTCAAGATCCGAAGAAAAGGAGAAACAGAAAGAAAAAAGATGGCGAAGAAAAGACAAATTTAAATCTTTCCCTCAGTTTAGTTTTACACGAGAAAAAGGGTTTAGCTAAGAAAATCTTTGAAATGAAACTTAGGACACTAAGTCAACATATAAAAAAGCTTGAAAAAGAACCAGACGAGTAATATGAAAAGTTAGGCTCTCGCCTTAAAAAGTAACAAAAAGTGTAACAAAACACTCATCGGCCAAGGATAAATAGCAACAAAATGTTTATAAAAAAAGTAACAAAGGCATGAGAAAAAAAGACAATGATTCTCGTCATCAGGAATACGGCTTCATTTGCAAGAGGTGAGTAGTCCCCACAAGCATCTTGCCCTTAATGTGGTCTTAAGCCTGTAAGTCAGAAGTGTGATCACTTCACGTATTACAAAAGGACCTTCGTACCGTGCTGCTAACTTCTTGCTGAACTGTTTGGTCTCATCTGAAATAAAATGAGTTTTTCAAAGAACTTCGTTACCCATTTTAAAAACGAAAGGTTTTTTTTTACCTTCATCAGCCCTGAGTCTTGTTGACCACGTAACATGGTTCTGAAATAGTGTTCGCTAAACGTTTCGACATGTTGACAACCCAAGAATGTGATGTTCTGTTGAGGGGGCCTAATAAATTAGGGTTAATAGTCCCAGGTAAATGTAGGGGACGACCATGATGAAGGTTGGATGGTGAAAATCAGCAGTTCTCGATACCGTAGCACGCAGGGCCATGGCAATCATGTGTAGGTTGGCATACCCCTTTTTTTATGTTTTGCCAGCCTAGTTCAAATGAGGGATGTGCAGCAACAATAAGGCGCATGTGCTTGGGGGGAAGGGGGGAGTGTGCAGGACCTAGTCTTGCCAAGGCTATTTTTGAATGTTTGACCAATATTGACGTTGTGCCTTGCTTTCCTGCCAACAGGGGTGGTAGGAAACTTGTGCCGTTCTCAATAAAATGACCACAAATCGTGAGAGGTGATCAGCGACTGTATTTGACGTGCCACTTTTATACTTAATGATAAAGTTGAGCAAATTACTCTAGGGCCGTAACCACCATCTTGCAGTAAAACCGAGCCTAACCCAAATTTAGAACTGTCACATCTGATGGTTTACCAAAGTCGGTTTGTGCAATGATGGAGGCAGTCACAAGTTTATCCTTTAGGGGCTTAAAAGCAAGGTCACACTCACGGGATCACTCGAACTTGGTATTGGTGTTTTTTAACAAGTTGAAAAGGGGTCGGGCCACCAAAGAGTATGATTGGACGTAACGCCTAAAAAAAGTTATCATGCTAAGAAAGGTTCGAACCTCCTTAATCTTTGTGGGTATCTTAATATTTGAGATTGCCACAGTTTTGGCGGGATCCGGCAAGATGCTTTTTGATGACAAAATGAAACCCAAAATGCAAGCCTCAGGGCAGCATAAATTAAATTTATCCACATTGACTGTGAGATTATCATAGTTTATGCGGTCCAGAATGAAGTCATTCTTTTTCTGGTTCTCTAGGATGTCCTGGGTAAGGATTATGCAATCGTCATGGTAAATAAGTAATCCCTGGAAGTCTGGTGTTCGTAACAGCTTGTCCATCATTCACAGAAAAACTTTTGATGCCATTTTCATGCCAAACATCGTGTATCGAGGGTCATACAGGCTGCCTGGGGCGCCGAAGGCAGCTAGACGGCTAGACTCCTTATCTAAGGGGATCTGATGATATGCGCTCCTTAAACCTATAGTGGTAATGCATAGTTGACTTAGAATAAATTCTATGGATGTTAACGGGTACGCATCCGGCAAGGAGCTCCGGTTGAACACCTTGTAGTCAACCATAAAATGAAACTCGCTGTTCGTTTTCGGTTTTAGAAAACACGGAGAGCAGCACGGGCTATTTGATTTTTTAATTCGGCCTTCAGCTAATAAACCCCGAATTACATCATTAGGTTTTTTTTTAGTTTAAATAGATTTGCTAGGAATGGCCTAGTGTAGAGTGGTTTCTTAGCAATCACACCAATGTGCATTTCGATAGTACAGCAATGACCCGGTTCGTCGCGGAAAATGTTAGCGTGTTTTGAAGAAAAATTGGAAACTCTGCTTTATCAAGGATGGATTGACATCTGATATTGCTTGACACAAAAAAGTAAATGGGGGTGTCGACTAAAGCCTCTAGGAATTTGTAGAGAAGTTGGAAGAAGTCGTCATACTACCAAGTTTCATCTGCACTATACTGGACCACACGCGCTCTCATCATTAAATCGGTGTGAAGGATGAAATGATGTGGGAGGTTTTTGCAGACAATGAAGAGTGCTGAAATGCTTTACCTGGTCATAGGATGTCGATTGTCGAGTCCTACATAAGCTGATGTAGTAATAATTTCTCCATTAGCTGTTAATAAATTCAAAGGAAGGGCTTAATTGTCATAAGGTGACTTATAGATGCCACAAAAGTGCTGTCAAGTAAAGAATAGAAACTTCCTGAATCCCAAATCGCAGTCGAAACAATCTCATTAAATGTTAGGGGAATAAGTGGTTTAAAGCCAGCACGAGGTTTTAGATTAATGTCGATAACATGAGTTTTAATACTGGAACAGACTCCCTCATCTAGACGCGCGGGTGGGGTTTTTATAAGTGTCCCGATTGATTTCCGGTTCCAAGGGTCACTGGATTGTTGCCCATGTTTTCCTGGTCATATTCTGGCATTTTGGGGCAGAAACGAGCCATGCGGCCTTGCTTTTACAAAACCAACAGGTGAAATTTTGGCCTTGTTTGTTGTTTTTTCTACCTGAAAAATTACGATTTTCCAAGTTTTGAAGATGGTAACCAGAGGTAGAAATATCTTAATTTGCTTAATTTCTAGGAGCATTCGACGCAATCTTTTGTCCTTGAATAGAAAATGAGGCATTACCACTCTGGTTACTGTGAGCTTGTGGGGGAACAAAAGAATTCGAAAATCCATGATTTTGAGGGGGGGGGGGGGAGAAAAAATTGGGGTTTGGATAACTAGGAACCATAGCGGGAATTTGTGCGCTGTTTACAGCAGGACCAGACATTTGGTGCTGTGGCAAGTTGAGACTCATCTTTTTTTGTCCATCCTCTTTTAAGGCTAATTGCATGCATTTTTGCATTCTTGCGCCAAGGACCCGAAGGCCCGACACCGACGAGAAACTCTGCGCCGAAGCATGGCTTGCAGAGTAGGAGCAAGATTTGCGAAAGCAATACAAACGAGCTCAACAGCAGTGAGCTCGTTTGTATTCCATCTTAAAAGATCGTTACAGAAGGATGATACACATTCACTCATGTTGTGGCGCCTAGACAAAATCTGGTTACGAAACAGCGTCTCTTGTAAGTTAGAGTTCCGGAATTTTCTACGGGAAGTTATGTCAAAGCAGGCCCAGTCGCCGTCGAGCGCGTCATAGTCCCACCAATGCTTTGCTTTACCTTCCAAATGGATTGGAATCCAATGACGTAGAAAGGTGTACGGGAGGCATGTTTAAGGTCTGCATGACGATTTTACAGTCACGTAACAAATCGTTTGCAGAAAAATCTCCATCTTAACCATTAAACTTACACAAACTAGCCTAAAATACTCAACTCCTGTGAAAATCATAATCGACTTGACTCTTGAGGGTGATGAGGGGTTCTGACCCAGGGGGGGAGGTGAAGCATGACGAGAATTTTCGGTCGTAGTGAGGTGCAAATATTCGTCTCAAGGGATCCTTATAAAGTCATGGAATTGATGATTGACAGTGGGGGTGGATCAGGATTTGTTTTAACAGGGGGGGAGCTTTGGGTTTAAACAAGTCAAAACAACTGTCGAATGGCAACGGTGTGTTGCTCTTAGAGCAGTATTTCTCTGGGGGGAGGGAGAAATTATATCCACCGAATGGATGTTTAATAATCGGGTTACACTTAAATGGTAATTTATTACTAAAGGTAGAAATACGGCCCATAGTTGTATCAACTTTGCACAGCAAGTCAGCAACAGTGCGAAGTGTGCCATTATTTATGAGTGGTCCTTGAACATTTTCCACCTGCTGATTTGCAGGAAATTATTGATTATTAATTTGTTGGTTAGGGGGGAGGTTTTCCCCAAGGATCAACACTTGTATGCAAAAAATCATAATCTAGCAGTTACATTGGACATGGGATTTAGGGTTGGCTCAGAGTCGGACGATATTCTTAGAATACGACGGTGACTACACCCTCTTACATTACCTTGACAGGTGATTCTGAGGATCTCTTCAGCACTTTGAAGGATGGCGCTCTCATCGGCACTGGATGAGTCACTCAGCTGCTCCATGTCAATTCGAGATAGGTTTACGCCATGATAAAGCCAAAAACAGTTTGTTAGAAAACTAACGAAATAACTTCAGCTCTCTGTAAGCAACAAGTGGGTTTTTTTTAATCGCATAAATACAAAGCCTAAGTTAACAACTCCTTACATCTAACGAGGCATATACGCAGCACTAGTGAAAAAAGGAAAAACGAAAGCATTGTTTTGTCTCACAAGCGTACGCACCCATTTTCTTTTTTTTTTATCAATAACACCCAACGACCTAGAAAAAAGCTCAACCAGATTACGAAGGAGCTCAAAAAAGCCCACTAGTTAAAGCCAAACAAAGCCTAAGTTTGCGAAAATAAAGTTAACTAGCGGAGTCAGCTCAAGACCTAGATCAATACACGGACTAGACCTTTTTTTTTTGCAACAAGGGGGTTGCTAATATCACAAAGCCTGTAAAACCCTTTATGCGTGCAAAATCTCGTCAAGTGTATTCATAACACGGAGCCGAAAGGAGTGAATCATAGTGCTTACCTCTGACTTGACCGGGGGGGGGGGGGGGGGCAGAAAGGCAAAAGGTAAAAGTTTCAATTGACAGTACAAAAGAAAAATACCTGGTGAGTTTTCCTAAGTGGGGTTTATCTGGGATTGGTTTATCATTAGAAGTTTTTTTGCTTTTTTATTTTATTTGACTTAGTAATTCAAAACCGAGGTTTAGGGTTCAAACATCAAACAAAAACTCCGGTTATAGGTTTCAATTCTATAATTTGTATTGGAGATGAAAAAATTTACGGGTTTTAGACGGGATAGAGACTCCAATTATAGACTTTTAGTCATATAGACTAAAAGTCTATAATTTGGTTAAATAAATACGGATGCAAACCTATTTATGTTGCCTTTTAGACTTATATGTCAGCATGCCGAAGTGGGGAATCGAACCCACGACCTTTGAAATCAAAGGCCGAGGTCCTACAGCTGAACTTTACTGAGCATC
>JAHWFP010140937.1:1443-27366 GCA_023313725.1 Lithobius niger | reverse complement strand
TGAATGTAGATTTTAATTTAAACAGGTTAGTGATCTTTATGTATAGTTTGTTTATTTTAGACGATGACGTCAAGCCGAATGACGAAAAATTATGCGAATGACGCACAGGTAAGTTAGACGTTACACACGTGACCAGGTCGGTTCGAAGTCAAAAGTCTAGTGAGATAAAGCGTCGTGGGCAAGACGAAGGAACAGTCGAGCAAGATAGCTATCAGTATTTGTTGATACTGAGCCGAGAGCTATTGTGAAGCGCCATATGGAGGGACCGTTCAGAAGGGACTGTTTTTTTCCCCGTTTTTTCACTACTTCTCATATTACTATATAGGTAGGGATTCTACTGCATATTCAAACGTTCAATACTTAATGTTTACTTCTTTTTCAGATAATAACAAACTCATCAGTACATTTGATGGACGTGCCGAAATAATTATTCCTAATGTGGGTCCCAGGTGGTGTCTTTTTGACATATTGGTATGTTGCATAAAATCGTTTCACAGCATGGACGTCAAGCCTAAGGGCGCGTTTACGCAGTGACTCGCCTTTGCATTCTCGCAGCTAGAACTCAATCGCGATGGCAAAGGTGACATTGCCATGGCAACAACGCTAAATGGATTAGCTAAATCCGACATCGTTTGAGTAAATACTTGCAGTCTTATAATCCGTGCCAATAATATAAAGAATTCCTCATGACGAAACAATTTTCCCAAACGCTTCTGAACTAACGTTATTTCCCGTTTTCGTTTGCCAGGCGGCAGACATAAGACCGCCGCCATGTTGGAATTTGAGGTGATTTCTAGCTTCTAGCTGCGAGAATGAAAAAGCGAGTGGTTGCGTAAACGTGCCCTAACAAAGCATAACATTGTGCTATTTCTATGTGCATTTCACAACTCCCCCTAGGCATATCAGCTTTAAAATGCTATTAAGATGTAAGATGAAGTGCTGCTAGCTCAAAATACAGGGATTGGTAGAGGTTTGATGTCATATCATTGTGCAATGAATCTCCAGCTGTCTGTGATGTCAGAGTTCAGGGATATGAAATACTTGGCTGCACAAGAGCAGGCATAGTCACATCGAGTGAAAAGAAATGTTGCATCTATAGGAAGACTACATTTGCAATTATATTTTGAAAAAAGAAATACGCTAAAGATACAAGTAACATACTCCCATTGTTGCATCCCGGAACTGTAGCAATATCCAGGGTGCGGCCATCCAGACGAAGTAATTTGGTTATCTGATACGCATTTATCTTTACATATACTAAGAGTATCCTACTAACAAGAAAAGGACTTGTGCAAATGTA
The DNA here is from genome assembly GCA_023313725.1 of Lithobius niger. Taxonomy (NCBI): domain Eukaryota; kingdom Metazoa; phylum Arthropoda; class Chilopoda; order Lithobiomorpha; family Lithobiidae; genus Lithobius; species Lithobius niger. Next base: position 26,066 of record JAHWFP010140937.1, on the reverse strand, counting down.
GGCAGCAAATAACAGTTTTATTAAGCGGAACATCAGGTTAAATAACCTTTACAAGTCACATAGCTATCATCTGATTGGATAACAATTATACTGTGTAAATACAAGGTGCACAGAGCATTAACCAATAGGGGTGAAACACCCTAGAACCAATCAGATACAACACATATTGCAGCAGGTAATTGTATGTGCTGCAAGGTGCACACACAAACTAATCAGGGAACACACAAGTCCCCCTCAAAAATTGAGGGCCAGTTATAACCAAATAAATGACTGGACCAACTATTTTTAACTTTCTGCAATAAAATTTGCTTTTTTATGACAATTCAATTCAGTTAATTGATTTAATAACAAAGTTATATAACTCATAATGCTATTGGGGCAATTCCAATTTAATTATTAAAGTCAGTAAAGATTTAAAACGGTCGTCAAGATTTATCAAAATTTTAATTTGATCAAATTACTTGCTGTTATCATTTAATCATATCAAACACAAAAAACTGGTAAAACGGGCCACCAAGTTCTGAATGGTTCGGCCCTTCAAAGGAATGATATCAACACACCAAAACATTTGCCAATTTAATCGCACCGCTTAATAGTGAGAAGGTTAAATGAAAACTAGAACATTGCTACTTTCGGTAGCAATGTTCAAGTTTTCATTTAACATCCAAAGTATTATTCGGTGCGATTAAGTTGGCGAATGTTTTGGTGTGTTGATGTCACTCCTTTGAAGGTCCGAACCATTCGGAACTTGGCGGTCCCTTTTACAAGTTTTGGTTTTGGATATGATATCACTCCTCTTTTTTTAATTGTGTATTGACTCAACTCCACTGCCGTACAGATGTGTAATAAAATGCCATGTCAACAAGAAATTGGTTTTCAAAAATTTGCTACTGCCTTTTGCCTATTGGCTGAAACATTCTCAACTTAGTCACCTCTTTATAGGATTTTGGTTTGGTTTTAATTTTGTTGTAATTTGTTTTATTTAGTTAGTTTTGGTGTGTTGATATCACTCCTTTTAAGGGCCGAACCACTCTCAACTTGGTGGCCTCTTTACCAGTTTTTGGCTTTGTTTATTTTGCTTTGTTTTTAGAGTTGGTTTAATTTTCGTGAATTGGACGTGAATACAGTTTCTTTACAAAGTTGTTTAGATGAATCGTGATACACTAGTGTGTGTCTAGGCACGTACGTCAGTATACACGTTCTTATTGTCCGAACTTTGGCAGTCCAATTAGAGACAATGCTGACAATACTAACAATGGTTATAAGAATATTTTCGTACTTACGCCTCTCTCACGCCTTCCCCGTTACATCCCCAGGCTTCAAACCATAAAAGATACGCAGTTCGTGTTGTACTGCACCCATTCGTCCAGTTTCATGGCTGGAAGCCTTCCCGTTATCTCGGTATCGATGAATAATCACGCTATGGGATTTAACATGGGGATGAGCGGACTAGCTAGCTAGCTAGCTCTCATTTTCAACGTTATTGAGGGTCAGATTTTGCATTGAAAGCAGTTTAGCTGGCATTCCTACACGAGTTAATTTTTGTCAGGTGGGTCATTGCTCTCGATTTCAATACGATTTAAGCTTTTGTACTACATTAATATTTTCCCCCAAGTACCTGAAATGTATCCAACTATGCTTCAAGATATAAGACACTGACTCTATGGTGTTGTGCTACAATGGTTTACAACCTTGACAATTGAATTGATGTGAAGTTCGTTGTGATGTTTGTTGCCTAACTTGGCGCGACACACTAGCGTGTGTCTAGACATACAACCAACCTAATTTAACAACTCTGCAAGACAGTCTGTAAAAATTCAGTACAATTAAACAGTTTTTATGTTTAATGCAGACAGTCATAAAATTGATAATTGGTCATAATTCTAACTTTCTGAAGAATTGTTTACTGATTGCTTTTCAATAGACAAACCTGTATTACTGTGATTATCATTTCGAGCAACCGCAAAATGCGTTTTCTTTACTGAAACAATCACAAACAGTTTTCAAGCAAACATTCATAAATTATCAAATAATTTTAACGTTGTTGTTCGAATTAATGAATTTTTAAAACTTGAAATTGAATCTTTTCAAATGATGGAACCAAATTATGATCATCAACAGAAACTGGCATCTGGCTTCACCATTTCACTAACGTCATCACAGATTGCATCAAGTTGCTCGATTCAGTCCATATGGCGCTGCCAACTTTTTACTTTCAACATTTTTTTTTAGAAAACTTGCCTTCATCACCCGCTAGTAATTGCTTTCCTCATAATAGAGAAAATAGAACATAAAACACACAATGAGTTAGACGTATTCAAATAAGAAATTTCACAAGTTACCACGGTCTGTGTTTTAAGTTTCTCTAAAAAAATCCTCTACCTACAAGAATACAATCAACGTTGACTATGACGTGTTTGCAATCGTGCAACGGTTTAAAACTGTAGGATCTTTACTCGCGCAACGTATAACTGATACAAGTATAGTTCGGGAGTTCCTCTCCCATGCGTAAAACCGTGGTCAACAGTAAATTTAAATTTAATACTTTTAAATTTAATACTAAATTAACTACAGGGGGCACACAAAACACAATTTACGATGAATACATGCAGTAAGTTACGCGCGCCATCCGCAAGGTTAAATTTTGCTACGTTAGGGCTGACGTCTGGAAACTGGTTCAGGTAATTATCTTAAGCATAGAAATACAATGCATTAGCAAACATTCAATCAATCAGCAATCAAACAATGAGTAAATCCAACTTGATTAGTTTAATAAAGAGTTAAATATTAAATTGGTTTGACTCTTCTTCGCGCGCCACTTTTGGCCCTGACAGGCGAACTTAATTTTCGTTCACTGGCTTATGAATCACTGTCTTCTGATCGTTCAGGAAGAGTAGAAACTGAGTCAGTGTCAGTGTATTGAATGTAAACGTTCGGAACCAATGGATCCAGATGATTCCGGCCATATGATTTACGATGTGAAACTCACCCATAATGCACTCGAATCTCTCTTTCTTCTTTTGAATCAGCACTTCGCCACGGCAATGGAGAGATTATCTTTGTTGCTGCTTTGTTAGCAGAAGGAGTTCGTTCGATTTCAATCTTTTGCCCCGGAACGGATGATCAACAGACGAAACATGGCGCTTGCGTGATGCACCACCACCTGTGTCAGATGGCGTGAATTCCAAATTAGGCAATCTTTGCGAACTCACTCCTTGATTGGGTGACAGACAAGCTAATGATCTTAACTTTTCCCTTCTACTTTGCGTAACTGGAACATTAAGCATTTCAACAGAAATTTGTGTACAGTTCAAGTAATCGCAATTTTCAGCAAGCTGCATGATTTTCGCTTCAGAAACATCGTGTTTTAGCTGTTCGTTAGGCATGGGCTCTCGAATTTGGCGAACATTTCGGCGCAGTTTAATACTGCAGGCTGTGAGTACAACATAGTTAAAGTTCAGTTGATACCCCCATATCACAGCTTCTTGGTAAAGAAGTTTCGCTATGGTATAATCGCGAGTCCATACGTGTGTATAAGCGGTGAATTTTACGCGCTTCTTGAGTGCTGAACCTTTACAAGTTTTGTCCTGATTTTTACGAACTTTCTGTTGTAAATTTGGTTTTACAAAGTCAAGACAATTTCGAACTTCTTGCCGAATATGAAATTTAGATGTTGATTCACCTGTGACTGCGCTTTGGCAATTTCTGCTAGCTATTTGATATTTATTTAAAGAGTCTGGCGGTTTAGCCCCCGTTAAATCTTGGCACACAACGCACCTATTTAATGTTGGACTCTAAATTCTCCACCTTAACAGAGCTGATGTCCAAGATGTTACTTTCTAAGTAATCATTTGAGTCGCTGAAAGTTTCACACTCACTGTTTCTCTCACCTTCCAAACTAAACTCAGAAACCACATTCAGCTGAACATATTGGGTTTTATTGTTGTTATACCCGTATTTATGGCATTTACCATTACCAGGGGTGCTGCTGGAAGTACCAGCTTTTTTCACATCCCCACTTTTAATTCTTATCACATTTTTCACGTACCCACTTTTTGTTTTTTTCGCGTTTTTCACATACCTGCTTTTTATTTTTATCACATTTTTCCCATACTTACTTTATATTTTTGTATCATGATTTCTTCGTTTTCATAATTATCACACCATGCAGTTTCACAATTCTTTAATAAAAATTCTTCTTTTCCAGTAATCATAGTAAGTTCTCTGCAGTTTTACTCAAGAGAGTGAAAGCTAATTCAAAACTACTCCACCCGTAAACCAACCAACATTTTTTTTCCCGTGTTCTAAACACAGACATGCCTGCGATATTCTGGCCCAAAATTAGAGCAGATTAATTTAATCGTTTTTACTTCGTTTGTGCATTTTGCCTTTTTTTCACATCAACACTCTTGTTTTTCTTATTTTTTCACATTTTTCACGTATTTTTCACTGCTGGCCAATTTTCACATTTTTCACATATTTTTACACCGGTAGCAAGCATCCCTGCACTACTACTAGTTTGCGGTTTAGGTTCAGACGTTTTAGCTGGCTTACCCAAGTAACTAGGCTTCTTACAAACTGCTTTCAGGTGTCCCTTCTCGTGGCAACGACCACAATCGTAGTCCCTTAAAGGACAACGGCTACGGGCGTGACCTTGATGCCCACAACAAAAACAATTTAAGTTTTTACTGCTCGAAGAGGAGTGTTTGGACGCAAGTTGTTTACTTTAATGTGTGAAACATGGTTTACACCACTAAACCTAGATTTAAGCTCTGACTGATTAAAATGTGCAGCCTCTAGTGAGAAGGCCAACTCTACAGTAGATTTCAAGTCGAGTGTTGTCTTCAATAACTCTCGCTGCAAAGTTGAACTATCTACACCACCGACCTCTCTGTCACGGATCATCTCTTTCTCAACTTTGCCAACAGCGATGTTATCATATAACCGCAATGTTTAGTTAGCTGTTTAAGTGCGTGTACGTACTCTGCTATAGATTAGTTTGGTTTTTGAGACCTAAAATTAAACCTAAGCCTTTCCGAGATCGTATTGGTTGCAGGCTCGGCTGCTGTTTCAACCGCTGATACTAAAGCGTCAAATGCAATCGTTTCAACAGTTGGAGATTGATCAATAATTCTTGCTATTTTTTTTAAACATCTCGTCACCCACACTAGCTAATAGAACGTCACAACGGTCGTCGTTATTAATTTACTTGGCTTTAAGGAAGCACTTGCGTTCAAATTTACAGCTTAAGCTTATTTACTTGCATACCAGTTTTCAAATACACAATTTTAGTTAGCTGTGCACAATCCTATTACACTTAAAACCACAGGCAATCTAAACATTTAACCTGCCTAGAGAAGTGAATAACTCCAACTCGCCAAAAACAAGTAATCAACCATTAATTTGCTGAACAGTAAATCTAATGCAAATTTACAACACTAGACGTCTCGGCTTCAATTAACGCTAAATTTATAGGATTTCTAGTTTCAAACACACTAATCATTTGTCAAAGGTAGTTCTGAACACACATACCCAATTTAAACTGTGAGCAACAAACGCTCAAGGCAAAGAAAACAATTGGTCCCTTGCCCACCCACACGTAACTGCCTTAAAACTTAAAGTTTCCCCAAAAATTGGCAAAATACAAAACAAACTACTAATCCTAGCCGCGATTTGTTCAGTATTCTCAACTAACATAGTCTAACAGCAATAACCACTAAGCGTCGCCTAGAGACGACTCCCACAACATTTAAATGAAGAATAAGTATGTAAAATGTAATTTAAGGGGCTAATAGTTAAATTCCTGGCAGTTATCTATATTTAGCCAGATATCGCCAACACCCAGCCGCAAGTGAAAATAATTTGAAACAAGCTTTTGACTAAATCCATCCCCTAGCGGAATGACTAGAAATATTATCAAAATAATTGAGATTCATTCTTACCTTCAGATGTTCGAGGTTGCCAGGGGAACCCTTAAGCACGTTTACAACAAGAGGTAGGCCACGGCCATGACCCTCGTCGACACTGATATGTATTTGGCTTTACATATACTAAGAGTATCCTACTAACTAGGAAAGGAATTGTGCGGATGTAGGCAGTAAATAACAGACAGTTTTATTAAGCCGAACATCAGGTTAAATAACCTTCACAAGTCACACGGCTATCATCTGATTGGATAACAATTACCGTGTAAATACAAGATGCACAGAGCATTAACCAATAGGTGTGAAACACCCTAGAACCAATCAGGTACAACAGATATTGCAACAGATAACTGTGTGTGCCTGCAAGGTGCACGCAGGAACTAATCTGGGAACACACCAGTATCATTACAGGATGCAGTTACTGGGTGCTACGACTTGTCTTCTTAAAGGCTACATCGGTTCACTCCAACACAAAAGCTGCAATAATTTGTTAAAAGAACTAGATAATGCATCAGGGTTTAGGAGAACACATGAAATATGACCTATTTCCAAGACCTACTATGCACAGAATACTCTGGTAAAATGGCATGCTTTGAAACAATCTAGGTAACCAAAATTTACCTCAATTTCCAAGACAGTACCATCAGTCTTAAACTGTATAGTACTATTTCTTCCTGGCTGTTCATGCACGAGCTGCTACCCATTTTTAGCTACTGAACATAAACGCTATCTTTCAGTTTTGGAAAACAACTTGCTCACCTTGTTCATTTTGTTTATCTAGTTTGTTTTGTTCATCCCTTTGTCTCATTTACCTATCCATAAGGAGTATTTACTGCGTTTTGGGGAAATTAGTGCAGTCGTCTGGTTAATGTGTACCACTTAATCTGTCTACAGGTCTGGATCAACGACCAGGCAGAACTGTCATACATTGGAAGGCCCCACGAAACAGAATTTAGTACGAAATATTCAATATCAGTGGCTGTGACACAGGTATCTATATATGCAAAACTCTTAACTCGGCCAGCTGGCCACTGAAAGCGGCTGCTATCTAACAATTTAGGTGCACTAGACTACTGCTACTTAACAATAATTTATTTAGGTGAACAAGAAACATGTAACCGAATTGCCACCCAACGGTTTAGATGCTCGAGAAACATGTAACCGCATTATCAACCAACGAAAAAATTGTTGGTTGTTAAGGACAGAAATGAAATATTTCTGGGAACGAAACAATGCGTAACATGCAATCACCATTGTATGTTGAAATGTGGTAGTACAACATGAGTTTTTCCTAGGTGGGGGGGGGGGGAGCTGCACCCTGATCCTGCAACCTTTTCTCCCTCCCCTCCCCCTCCTCCTCTCCTCCTCCTTCCCTTCCTCCTCTGGTGTCGAATTATTAGCGCATGTGCATCGAGCACATCGTAAATTGAGAGCAGCCGAAAGGTAAAATAAATGCGTGAGAAGGTTTTGAAATTCGCCACCAGCGAATTTAAATTTCGTTTCTTTTCCAAGTTGCAACCAACGATTTTAAGCAACAATGTCTTGAACAATCCACACTGGTCTTTAGATTTATTGTAAAAGCCTGCACGAACTAAAAACTGAACTGTAACGAAGGACAAAATAAAGAAACATTAACGCTGCCGTGGATTGCGTAAGAATAAAAGGATGCTCGTTAGATGATGGTTACGCAACAATACGAGCATCCACGAGCTAATGGAATTTTTGTTAATAAACCTACAATAAAATGCTTTACGTTCTGCTGTTTTAGTAACAGCTACCTTCGGGGGTTTCTGCATGACTAAATGTGAACGAAATCTTGAAGAATTAAGGGGAAGGTGCAGGGATAAACAAAACAACTGAAGGGGATGCGCTGATTGAGTGAGCAAAGCGAACGAAATCAGCAATTGTTAGCCAGTGTGTCCCAAAATGGGATTGAAGCAACTTAACAAGGGAAGAGTGGTCATACAATAAATTAAGCCGTGGAAATTTTAAATTTTGCAATTTTAATCTAACGGCTAATTGGCAATGGTAAATTTGAAAATTAGAAATGTGAAAATTTATAGAAATAAAATTCCTCTAGAAAAAAGCTACAGATGAAGATAACACTGTGTACCCTTGTGTACGTTCACAGTCGTATGAAAGTTGTGGTATCCACCCAAAACCAAAACTGGTAGAAAAACCCGCCAAGTTTCCAAAAACGGTCGGCCTTTGACGGTAGTGATATCATTCAACCAAGGAAAGGCCGCCAAGGTCAATCTTATTAGCAAAGTTAATCGCCCCCAACAATACTTTGGACGTTAAATGAAAACTTGAAGATTGATATAGCGAGTAGCAATCTTCAAGTTTTCATTTAACTTTCGAACTATTAGTCGGTGCGATTAACTTGGCTAATAAGATTGACCTCGGCAGCCTTTTCTTGGTTGAATGATATCACTACCGTCAAAGGCCGATCGTTTTTGGAAACTTGGCGGGTATTTCTACCAGTTTTGGTTTTGGGTGGATTTATTATATTCCAACAGTTTTGATTGGTTGAGCTGTAGGATGTTTAGCGTTTCCGGCTGAAGCTTGGGTTCTTCAGGTTCACTGCCAAAACTACGCATCTTAAAGTTTGTAAGATGCACATTAATTCAATTGTTTTGGTTGATCAGCGTACCTACAAATCGTAAAAGATGACAATTATTTTAAAATGGGTAACTATAAAAATCCCAACATTTTTAGACGTCAACCTAGTAAGTTAGAAAATGGGATAAGTAGCCACTATTTTAAGTCGCAAAGCAGGCAAAGAAGTACTGCTAACGGTGCCGCTGCCAGATGTATGCTCGATATGAAGTTCATTCTGGTAGCTTGCGCTCCATCATACAACATTTACTTGTGCGCTCATAACACTTGCATTCTTACCACGGAGACTCTTCTTCCTCTAGGCCTACTTCCTCTCCCTCACTTATCATTATTGTAGTGAATCCTCCACAATTTTATTTCCTGGATTGTTTCAGTTTTTTTGGAGCGTAGCAAAGCCGAAGGCCGAGCGGAGCTCCGCTATGATGACACTCTAATGGAATCTTAGACCGTGAATCACGCAAACACCACAAGGGCTATCCAAACCATACTTCACACGCAGTAGCACGGTTGCCTGGCCAAAATTTAGCAAAAAAAATTCCGGAATCGGGCATAGGGTTGATGTGCCATCAGGGTGGCCAAATGGGCCACTAGCCAAGAGCCAAGCAAAAAGAAAGCCGTGGCCATGTCGGGTCGCCAGAATTATACCGAATTGTTAACTCCGGAATTTTCTTAAATACTGACCACTGTTTGGACCCTGAATTACAGTAACTCCGGATTCGTAATTTGCTTTAAAAGTGTCTGAAACAATCCGGAATTGTAGTAACACGGAGTTACGTTAACTCTGGATTTTTCTGAAATACTCCGGCTTTTTTGTCAGGACAAAGTCACAAAAAAATGCCAGAGTTCGGTAATCCCGTGTTACTGCAACTCCGGATTTTTGCAAGCAGTTTTAAAGTAAAATACGTTTCCGGATTTACGGTTATTCCGGGTTCCCTGTAAGCGTCTGTATTTCAGAGAAATCCAAAGTTAAGGTAAGTCCGTGTTACTACAATTCCAGATTGTTTCAGACACTTTTAAAGCAAATTACGAATCCCGAGTTACTGTAATTCCGGGTCCAAACAGTGGTCAGTATTTAAGAAAATTCCGGAGTTAACATAACTCCGTGTTGGTACAATTCCGCGCCCCCGCCGTGTCAATTGTTAAGTCGTCAATTGTCGTGTCAATTGTTGTAAAGATGGCGGCAGATGTGCGCAAGCTTTTGGAGAACATGCTGAAGGCTGGGACTGTAACTGAACGACAGGTTCAGGGTGCTGGCGTTGTGCCGGTAAGAGTGTATGAGCAGGTACTAGAAGAGGCGGAGTCAAGAGGAATATCTGAACATGATTTGAATTGCTTCGGTGTTGTTCGTAAGGCGTGGGAAAATGAAGAATGAGTTTTGGAAAATGTCGCTGACAATGGACGAGTCAACAATGAGAGTGACAATGGGTCATCGGGAAACAAGTCGAGACGACCAGTGAGTACAGTAGCACAAGACAACCGTCGTGTGCACAGTGAGGCGGTTCTTCTTTATGACAAGAAAGTAGTGTCTGCAGCTGATATGAACACGGGGATTGGGTCCCGTGAGACCTATTCGGCAGTGCTTCGTGAAGCAAGGAAACAAGGCATCCGAGAAAAGGATGTGCAGCGTTTTGGAGTAGTGAGAGCGGAACATTTACGGCAGGCGACAGAGAGTAGAGGTCGAGCTGCACAGGTACAAGATGAGGAGCGAGAAGCAGTCCTGCAGTCGGTGAAAGATCTTTCTACGACAGCAGCTAGTAGAGCAAGTGGTGGGTCAAACAGAAATGACGACAGTGATAATGAAGAAACTGTAGCCATGAAAAGAAACCGTGCCCACAACTTACTCACACTGGGCAAACTGTACGGTGGGAGTCTTCTAAATGTGGACATGAAGAGTTCAGTTATGTTGTTGTGTGGCCAGGCAGGTCGCCCATACACAGTGTTGCAAGTTTATTACGCGGTGGAGAGTGTAATAGGTGCTGACGAGGTTCACAGAGTTGGAACTTTGAGAGCAGGCAATGCTTTTGAGGTTGTAACTAAAACGGCATCAGCCAAGTGAAAGCTTCTAGGTGCAGTCATGGAAATAAATGGACACAGAGTAGAAAGTTATGTTTTGCATGAGCAGCGGTTGGCAGCATGCCTGCATTGGCTCCCGAGTGGTATAACGGCAGCAGATGTGAGCAGAGCCTTTGAGGAGGTCGGTGTGGTGGAATCACACTCGTTTGAAAAGCTTGCTGTGCGGAATAGGATTCTGTGTGAAACTGGCGTGCGGCAAATTAAGATTAATTTGCGTGAAATTAATCTTAGCAGAGAGCAGATGTACCGGACGTGATTCTTGTACGCGGTGTCCCGGCATTGGTATCTGTTCCAGATAGGCCACCACTCTGCCTCCGTTGTCGGCTCAGAGGCCACTTCAGACGAGCGTGCGCGAGCCTAGATTGTGCTGCTTGTGGCACCTACAGAGATCCACGTGACCTGTGTAGTCATCTGCGTAGCGCTATGAAGGCCAAAGAAGCCGAACGACGTGATGAGCTAGAGCAACGTCGAGTGTTCCCAGCTGTTGCTGCAAAGGATGATGGTGCTGAGAAAACTGGGGCGCATGACCAAGCGACCCTATCGGCTCACAGTGGGAAACATGACAAGTAACAAGTACGTTCCGTGGATCATTCGTATGCTGAAGGAGGTTCCGAGGAAGACAGTGGAGGTGAGCGGATAAAGCCGCCAGCTAAGCGCAGACGTGGACGAAAGAATTGGAGATCCACTAACCAGTGTCAAGCAGTCAGCAGCAGTGCCGATGGTGCTAGTGTGATGGAGCAAGACGACCGAGTACAAGCGCATGAGTGTGTACGAGGAGAGGAAACTCAAGTTTCCGATGTTGTGTTGAGTTGCAGTCAACTGGATAATGACCAGGACGAGGAGTTAGTTCGTACAAAGTGTGTCCAAGGGGCTGACGGCAGTGAAGTGTGTCAGAATGGTGACGTGTGTCAAGATAGTGCAGTGTGTAATGATAGTGTGCGAATGTCTCCGTTTGTTGATAAATTGGAAATAAGAGCCATCGAGGAAGCTGTTGCAGATGTTGTACGTAGTGTGCAAATGGAGCATGCAGATGAAGGAGCATATATTGATGCTGCAATATATGCTCAATACATCAATAAGGAGCATATATTGATGTTACACAGCAGCAGGGAAGTGGTTGTGTAGTAAGGCAGGATCCACCTTAACCTGACCTAACCTAATATGTTTGGTCGAATTCAAATTGTTTACTATAGCGTCTTAGAATACGCGTGTTATGCTCAGTAAAATGGAGGAAGTGGAAAAATTGTTGCAATGCGTTGATATTTTGGGCATTCAAGAGACAGGTGGGGTGGACGATTCAAATTTAAATGCGGCATCTTTTCAGGCGGATTTTGTTTATTCAGAAAAGGGAGTGGGAATATGGGTTAAGTGGTCGGTTCCATATTTTGTGTCGATTATACGCTCCCCCATTCAAGAAATAGATGCATGTTCTATTAAGGTGTGGATGAAGGATCAATGGGTTGAAATTGTGTTTGTGCATGGTGTTGGCATCCCAACGCAGTTACAATGGGTGACATGGCTTCAACAATTTTCGTCTGCCTGTATCATTGGTGGTGAGTTTAATGCGCACCATTTTGATTGGGGCTCCATTAGAATTGACACCAAGGGACGTCGGTTGTCTGCGGCAATTATTACTCTTGATTTGACGATTGTGCAGGATGGAACGCCCACGTTTGTCCGGTGGCAGAATGGTCGCGTACAGGAATCAGTTTTGGACTTGTTTCTGTGTTCACGAGGGCTGGATAGTGGGTATACTTTTGTAGTGTCCAATGATCACCGTGGCAGTGCTGCAACCAAGGGGCTCCCTGTCACAGTCAGTAAATAAGCGAGGGAGCTCGACCGACTGTATGTACCGGGGTGATGGCGCCATGGATTAAAGAATATGTACGGAAAAAAAGCCAAGGAGAAGCCAGTTTTAACTGTGGTTCATCCATGTTAGTGGACTACTGCCTGCACGGTTGCGGTGCGTGACAGGAGATCGGCGTATCGCCGATGGAAACGTTATCCATGCATTGAGCACTGGCTGGTGTACCGTGGCACAGCTGTTGAGTCGTCATTTCTCATCAGGAAGGAGAAAAGTACTTATAGTAATCGTCTGAGTGACCGAATTAAAGGGACTGGGTCGCTCACTAGTGCATGGAATATTTTGCGCAGTGAAGAGGTGAGGGCGTCACAGCAGTGGGTTTACGATTTGCATGTCGCTGGTTTGCAACCCCAGATTTTGCGTGGTGAATCCATGGCTAATGCTTACTACCGGCGTTTTGCAAGTGTATATGCGTTGCCGTGTGGTGGGTAGCCACCGTGTAGCGTTTCTACTCAGCGTGCAGTGGATCTGCCATGGATTCGTAGTGAGTTTACTGCGGCACTGTTGAAATGTAAGGACGGTAGTGCGGTAGGGATTGATGGGATTTCGTACAGAGACCTCCGCGCGGCGTCCGTGCAGGGTAAAGAGGCGCTTGTGGCCATTTTTCAGGAGATGTTTGATGGTGGGGGTGTTCCTTTGTCGTGGCTTTATGCGATTCTTGTGTCGCTTCACAAGCAAGGTAGTGACAGATCATGCCTACTTAATTATCGGCCGATTGCACTTCTTTCGTGTGTTAGAAAGGTGTATGAGCGAATGCTTGTCAGGAGGTTGGAGTGGCATTTAGAATATAACTTCAGTTTCTTTCTCTGATTCAGTTTGGATACAGACCAGGTCGCAGTGCTCAAGATGCGATTCTGTATCTGTTGACTGGTATTCATGAGGCGTGGGCACATAGCAACGTAGCAGTTGCCGTGTTCCTCGATATCGAAGCCGCCTACGACACAGTCCGCATTGACTGGGTCAGGGCTGCTCTCGAGGGTGTGGGTGTTGGTGAGTGTCTGACAGCTGCTATTGTTGCTCTGTTAGGGGAGCGGCAGTTCGTGACGCGGGTTAATGGTTTCTGGTCTTTCGAGGCTGTCTCGGACAGGGGCCTACCGCAGGGCTCCAGTTTGAGCCCGTTGTTGTTTGCTGTTGCGATCAATGATGTGCTACAGGAGCTCAGTCTGTCTGCTAACATTGTCTGTTATGCAGATGATGTTGCGATGTGGTTTGTGGGTTTGTCTGTGTCAGAAGTACTGCCTCATGTACAAGCGGCTCTGGATGTGGCTGATGCGCGTCTTGCTGACAGGGGTTTGCAACTTGCTCCAGCGAAGACTGAGCTGGTTGTTTTTATTCGTACGCGAGCAAGGAGCCGTGCTCCTGCCTCTGTTGTTGTCAATGGTGTTGTCGTGCAGCAGACACCTACAGTGCGCTATCTCGGAGTAGTTCTTCATGAACTCCTTGAATGGAACGGCCATGTGAGCGCTCATCGTGTTAGGGTCAGGGCAAGATGCTCTATATTGCGTGTGTTAGCCCGGAGTAAGACTGTCTGCAGAGGTGCTCTGCTGTCGGCGTTTAGGGGCTTTGTGCGCTCGGTACTAGACTAATATCTCCCCTTTTTCTGCTCAGTACGACATCATGTGACAGCGCTGCAAGTCGTTATCAATGAGTGCCTGCGGATTGTATCTGGTTGTCTGGTGTCTTCGCCTGTTGAAGCGCTTTGGGTAGAGTGCGGCGAGCCCGCACTGAGCTCTCGTGTGAAGGAGCTGTTGGTCCTTCTATGTATGCGGAATATAAGTCGTGGCCGAGACGACCCGGTTAGAAGGATCCTCCTTGACTATGGGAGCCTTGATAGTAGAGTGTGTGGCATATTAGGTGCCGCGGGACATGGTGTGTTGCTTCTACAAGAATCATTTCGCCTTAGGCTATGGGATGTTTAGAATGTGTGTCTTGTTAGTCCGTGGACGTGGTGTCCAGGAGTTGCGCGAGTGTTTACTCCGGGGCACGCGGAGTGTGAGGTCTATTGTGACGCTTCGATTCGGAAGGTTGCGAGAGGGTGGGGTGGGAGTAGTGATACCATCTCTGAAGTTGTGTGTGAAGCGTCATCTGACCGCGGTGGCGTCAAGCACGGTATGTGAACTGGCAGCCATGTCAGTAGCATTGGATGTAGCTTTGGACCTGCAGCTTCCATCTTTTGCCATTGTGACGGATTCGCAGGCAGGAATCGGTTTGCTGAGGCGGGCAGTCGACCATCTGGAAGTAGGGGATCCTTTGGTTTTTACTGTTACCTGGAAACTCTGGCTGGCATCTCAGTTAGGGAGTATTGTCGTCCGGTGGGTGCGGGGCCACTCGGGGATTGAGGGGAACTCGATGGCGGATATGTTAGCTAAGGAAGCGGTAGTTAGAGGGGTAGAAGAAGTAGGTTTGGTCTTGTCGGTGAGGTTCAGGAGGCAGCTCGCCCGTGAGTGGCTTCGGCAGGAATGGGAGCAGCAGTGGCGACAAGCGCCATCTGGGAGGGGTTTGTTCGTAATTCACCCGAAATGCAATCAGCGGTCGGTGCTTAATGGGTTCTCGCATTGGAAGGCCTGTCTCTTGAGTCGACTACGCACTGGTCACACATTGTTGCGTGCGCACCAACATAGATTGGGTTGGGTAGGTTCTCCGTTATGTCGTGTATGCGGAGTAGACGAAACACAGCAGCATTTCCTTTTAGTTTGTAGACGGTATGTCAGGGAACGTCGAGTGTTGTCGAGGTGGATGGTTTTCCATCCGACTTTTCAGCTGCTACTGGAGTGAGTGTCTGGCGTTGCAGCCGGGGCTAGGCTACAAGCGGTAGTAGACTACTGTGTGCAAGCAGGGGCTAGGTTGTAGGAGCAGGGGGTGTGATTTGTATTGTTGGGCAGTGTGGCTCTGTAGTGATTTTGGTGTATTAACGTTTTTTTTTTAGTTGTGTTTTGTTTCTGTAAACTTAATTGTGTTGAGAGCGTATGACTGAGGGTCACTGCTCTTGAATAAAGAATTTGAATTTGAATTTGAATTTTGCAAATCGTTAAGGGCATGTCACGCAGGCAATCGTTGTTCAACGCGTGTCGATCGGCCTCACTCCACTCCGCTATGATCACACTACAATGGAAACTTAGACCGCGCATCATGCAAAAACCTCAAAGACTATCCAACCCACATTTTGCATGCAATGGCTCTGGTGTCTGGACAAGGTTTAGCAAACAAAATCCTGAATCGGAGACAGGATTGAGGAACCATCAGGGTGACAAAATGTACCAAGAGCAACCAACAACGAGAGCAGCATGGCCGTGTCCTAAACCGAGGCTATGAATTATTGTTAAAGGCGTGTCACGAAGGAAATCGTTCTTCAAGGCGTGCCGGTGTGAAAATGGCTCAATAAAATTGACTTTTGAACCGCCCTGGTGCCTCCAATCTAGACACATGCTGTCATGTTGCTGCCAAGTTTTAGTACATTAGCCGACTGTAGACATCTTTCCGGTTGAGACCCGCTGGTTCTCCTGGTCAGTTAGAAGCCGTGGGTTGCCACTCAGTCAGCCTCGGTTTCTGTGCTCTGGGCAAGATGTCACAGTGGCACTTACGGCAATGAGTTGACTGATGCGATTGCCAAAGAAGCAGTTTGTACATGGTCCGAAGAAGCGCTGGTGATGCTGTTTGTTCAGTCTTGGCGTGCTGCACTGCGACTTTTGGTTCTTCGAAACTAGAACTTGGAGTGGCTAAGTTCGACCTCTAGGCGAGCCCATTTTCAATTGCAACCGCAATGTCGGCTTCGCACTGCACTTGATGCTGTGACAAACTGGATTTCCCTGATCCTGATTCAGAATCGTACGGGACACTCCTGGCTTCCAGCACACAGGTAGTGAATGGGCTGGACGGATACAGCGATCTGCCGGACGTGCGGTGTTGCAGCTACTGTCGTGCATGCCTTACTTGGGTGTACGCAATATGATTTACAGCGTAGAGTAATTCGTAAGTTAGTGTCCGATAATCCTAGACTGCAAGATTTTCTGTCCACGGTGTCCTCTGATAGTCACGCTACCCTAAGACTGCGGGCGGTTGCCATTTTATGTGCTTCTTCAGGCATGAGACTGTAATCGCCTCAGGCTCTATTGCTTTGTCCAAGCTGCTCTTCATGTTGCAGCTGTGGGCTGCAGTGTACACAGTAGAGGATGGCTACCGTGGAGTGAAGTGCTGTGATGCGTGACGGTATGATTCAAAAGCAGTGTCTAGTGAAGTGTCGCGAGTACACGGTGGAGTAGAGTGAAGTGATGCGGTGGCTTTGGTGGGAAGTGGAGACTGTTGACAGTAACTGAAAGGTGTTTCCGAAATATACCCAGTGCTCGGTGCTCAACGTGTGATGTGTATGTGGTGGATCTGCCTATGACTTCGTGACATATAAAGTGACATGGAGAACAGTAAAGTCAGTAAGTAGTAGTAGTTAGTTGTTGATTTTGTGGTCTGTTCAATTTCTTGTTACCTTGGTGTTTTTTCTTCCGTCATGTGTCTTTTGTATTTGTTTATCTGCAGTATTGTTTTGGGATGTGCGGCCCCGGGCCAGGACCCCTTAATAAAATTTTCCGGCCTCACTAGCAGATGTATGTCTAATATATTGTAAGCAACTAAAGGCATATTTTGTCATGTTGAGGATAAATCCCAATGTTGCTGAAATCTTTCAAATTGTGGAAAATGTAAGGTAAATGTGCAGTGATAAAGATAAACTAAAAGTTAAAGGTTGAGTGTACACCTTTCATAGAGAGAAAGATGCATCAATTCCTTTGTTTTCATGATACTGTCTAGCAAAGTAGCGACCTTGGCGACCTTGCCCTGGTTGAACAATATCACTACTTTCAAAAGCCAATCCTTTTTCAGAAATGTGTCACCTTCTTTAATACCAGTTTTGATTTTGGACGGATTACAACTACATCACATCCCACTTCACGGAATGTTTGAGTATTCTAAATTTTAAAATAAACGCTTGAAGGGCCGAACCATTCGGAACTGGGCGGCCCTTTTCACCAGTTTTGGTTTTTGATACAGCATAACCCGAGGGGCTACTGTTTAGAAATGGCCAAGATTTGAGAGCTTTATGTAGATGCATATCACGCTCGCTGTTACAGTGGAGAGCCTTGCTTGTTGCCG
The DNA here is from genome assembly GCA_023313725.1 of Lithobius niger. Lineage (NCBI taxonomy): Eukaryota > Metazoa > Arthropoda > Chilopoda > Lithobiomorpha > Lithobiidae > Lithobius > Lithobius niger. The sequence goes on along the minus strand of JAHWFP010140937.1, from coordinate 8,447 downwards.
GCAGAAAAACCTGTGAATTTTTGCATTATGTTTTCGTAATGCTGTGTTACATCCCAGAGTTTTAAAGTTGTTTGGACCCAGCTGCTTGATAACCCAAGTGCACATGTGCTACTCCTCCTGTTAAAAGAGCTTGATACGAAGGCTCAACATCTTGTGTTCTCTAGTGGTCATATTGTCATGGTCAATTAGTCCTTCTCCTTCGTTCTCTATCGTCTTGTTCTCGGCGCAACTTTTTCGGGTATGGCAGCCCCTTTTCGCCTGAACCTACCCCGCTTGATGTTAACCGATGCCAGAGTTCATGGAATTCTTTTCGCTGACTCCTATTGCCTCTTCTCACCCCATCGGGTTCGGCATTGAGCGACTCGATTGTGCCATACAAGTCCCTGCATCGCCGCTGACTCAGTTGATCTCGTCGACTCATCGTGTTACTGTCTCTCCTTTTTGCCTGTCACAATTGGGAAAAAAAACTTTTCGTTTCCCGTCAGCTGCTGCACCCTGCCTGGAACGGATTCGTTGTAGGCCTCCCAAGCCGATTGGGTTCCTTGGCTCTATCGTCAAGACGTCGTGGCTCCTTCCCTGTCGTTTTCCTGGGTTGACCCACGCTTTCTCCCAAGGACGGCAATCGTTTCACTGACTCCCCCTCGACGTCACCGTCCACCACCGTCTCATTCCTCCACAAGTCTCCTTTCGCTGGATGACGACTGGTCTTTTCGCCGCTCCTCGAGGGACACTACTCTTCACCACCACGATTCGACCAAGTTAATCTTCACCATTGCAGGATCAATCATCCCCACCTGGATTCAGTTGCTGAGCAGGCTGACATCTTTTGAAATGGACAAGACATCATGGCTCCCTCCCTGTCATTGAGGTCGATCCAAAAATTTTTTCCGCTTACGGCTGTCTTTTTGCTGGCCATAAAGCGATAAACACTGCTGACAACCTTGCATCTAAACAGCCGATCATTTTTGCCTTTTCGTCATTGAAGCAATCAAGACACTGTGGCTCCCTCCCTGTCGTTTCCCAGGGTCGATCCGTATAATTTACCCGTCAACGTTTATCTTTTCGCCGATTACATAGCGATAGACTCTGCCGATGGCCATGCATTCGTCGTTTTCTCTACAGAGAAGACAGCTTCCATCGCTGGCCTCCATCAGAAAAGACACCACCACTCTTCACCGACGCACGGCCAAGCTACCTCCCTCTGTCGCAGCTGATCCTATCGTTGTCTGCCTGTGTTTCACAATCAAACGGGCCATAAACGTCACCTCGACCATAGACACCTTTTCGCCATGGAAGTGGTCAAGACATCGTGGCTCCCTGTCGTCTCCCAGGGTCGAACCACATCATATGTCACTGGCCACTCACCGTTCTTGCAACCAACTCGCTAGTGGTTTAGGACTAAACCGTTTTCCGGCCAGCAAAGGCCGTCACCTCGCCCCCCCCCCCCACCTCCCAGCAAAAGGAGGGAGGTGTGGGTAATTCGTCTACCTGACTCCACACAAAAAGAACAACAGGGGAAAAGGTGTATGGAACAGGACAAGGGCAGTCTCCATGGCTTCGCTGAATATTTTTAATTTCGGACACTTTCGCAGTTTCACCGCTAGCCGACCAGCGAGTTTCATCCTCACCGACGTTCCGACCGACCAACCTTTCCTTTTGGCTCAGCCCCACACTAATTTCAAAAACAAAACTTGTAACAGACTTAAACGTGGAATGTTCACAACCTTATTCGTAAGACATCACATTGGCCTTTGGTTTCCGAGCAAAAAACAATTCATCACATGCAAATTTTTCGTTCAACCAAACTCCATTTGCTGAGAATGTTAACTCTCTTCCTTCCCGAAAAAAGAATTGTTCTTCGCTTCGAAGTCATTGTAAACAACATCACGTGCAAAACTTCTCTGCCAAACCAAATCATCAAGAACTATAACCCGAAAAAAAAAACACTACATGTGACTCCAATCACCATTATGTGAAGGCAAATCAAGCAGTGCTACATAAAAACACAAACAGCGTTTCGAAAATTATCAATTTTCGTTTTCAGGTTAGCAATAAAATTAAAGCATGGCAAAAGTCACTAAGTCAACCTATATTAAAAGCATAAAACAGTCAATTAAAATGGTAAAAAACATTAATTTCTCCCCTCAAAAGAGGCAGAAATGGCAGCCGAAAAGCAACGACCCACCTGCTCCGTTGGGATGCCACGTCGCAGGCAAGGTGTATGCAAATCGGGGGTCACGTGTTTCAAAGGTGCGATGCATTCGTTATGTGGGTTTTACAATATGCCTGGTAAAAGAGTCGAGTTTAAGTGTTTTAATTACAGGAAAATATTCTTTTAGAAATTTATTATCTGGCACTAAGTGGTTATGTACATGGTGGTGTATGTGTATGGATGACAAGCACTTTCTGCACTGCGAAATTTCAAGCAGCATTTAATCCCAAACCTCTCTCTCAAAGAAATTACTGCCATTCGGGCCCTTAAATCAGATCCATCCATCACCATCTGCAAATCTGACAAATGCGATGCTACCATCATACTAGACACTTTGAAACTCGAATCTAACATACTCAACAATAACCCTATTTACAAAAAGCTCCCTTTCAACCCACTGAGCAAATACAACGCTCGTGTTAAAAATTTCCTTAAAACACTTGTGACCAAAGACAGAATTACACCGGAATTTTTCGAAAAATATTTAAAAGTCGACCACCAACCCCCTTGTATTTTCCACCAGATAAAGACCCACAAGCCCGGTTTTCCTCTCAGGATAATTACGAGCGGGAAGACTACCTCCAACATTGAGCTTGCGTGCATCCTTAAACCCATTCTGAAAGTAATCGCTGAGGGGCGCCATACTACCCCCAATGCACTCAAAATTGTTCACGACCTGGAAGTTTAGGTTATTAAGTGCCTCCAGGATTTGAATTTGTTTCCTTTGATGTCGAAAAAATGTTTCCATCATTGGACCAAAAGCTTATCCTTACGGAAATCTCACGAAAATTAACAAACGAACTCTCCCCCCCCCCCTCGCCCCTCAAGCTTGGGTGGGATAATGATACTTTCATCAGTGCAGTAAAAGTCATTTTTGAAACCACCTTCTTTGAGTATGGAGGCAAATATTAACAACAAATCAATGGTGTACCGATGGGAAGCCCACTTTCAACTTTCTTTTGTGACATAGTCCTGAATGCAGTCGACAATGGGTGAAAAATTTCCACAAATTAAATATTACAAGCGATACATCGACGATAGTTTAGCACTTCTACCAACACAACTTAAGTTATTAATCCTTGATTTTCTCAACAGCATCACTAAATCACTCACTTACACTATGGAGTCCTCTAAAAACAATGCCATCCCATTTTTAGACGTAAACGTCATTATTAACGATAATAGCCTAATCGAATACAACTTTAGAAAAAGTATGCAGTCGACTCGCACCCTACATTACAACTCCTATGTTGATGCCCACTACAAAAGTAATGTAGTAATAAATGAAGTTAAACGTGTTGTCTCTCACACCAGTAATGCTGACTTATTGCAGCATGAATCTCATTACATCCTGCAAAAGTATGTTGAGAATGGGTTCCCACTCGGGTACATTAACTAATTAATTTCAAAAGGTTTGACCCCCCAAATCGTCCCCCCTCCCCCGCCCCCTTACGAGTTTCATTGCTCTGCCTTACTTCAAATGCATCTCTGAAGTCCCTAAGAAGAAACTTAATATCAATAACATCTGACTTTTTCAAACAGCCACCAAAATATTAAGCAGCTGACCATGCACCATGAAAATAAAAACATTAACAAATCAGACGACATGCTTTCCACACGCAATACTGTTTATCGAATTCCCTGTACGGAGCCAACCTGTACTGCTACATATGTAGGACAATCCCCTCAAAAACTTAAGGAACGTATGGCATCCCAAATAAATCAAACTTCAAATTAAAAGGTGAATCAAATTCTTTAGTGCAACACTGCCTTTCAACAGGCAAGTCGCCAGACAAATACGCAACAGGCCACACCCCCGACTTGGACAAGGTCCAAATCTTGTTTCGAGAAAAATACACCAGGGCACGCATTAATCTAGAAACGCTTGTCATCCATACACATACACCACCTGTACATAACCTCTTAGTGCCAGTTAATAAATTTCTAAAAGAATAATTTCCTGTAATTAAAACACTTAAACTCGACTCTTTTGCTAGGCATATTGTAAAACCCACATAACGAATGCATCGCACCTTCGAAACACGTGACCCCCGATTTTCAAACACCTTGCCTGCGACGTGGCATCCCAACGGAGCAGGTGGGTCGTTGCTTTTTGGCTGCCATTTCTGCCCCTTTTGAGGGGAGAAATTAATGGTTTTTAATGACTGTTTTAAATGACTGTTTTATGCTTTTAATATAAGCTGACTTAGTGACCTGAAGACGAAAATTGATAATTTTCGAAACGTTGTTTGTGTTTTTATGTAGCACTGCTTGGTTTGCCTTCACATAATCTATTACCGTGCTTTTTACTCCATTACTCCAATCATCAGACACAACACGGAAACCTCAACTGGGAAATCAACTACCCCCTTTCCCTTTCCAATCTCAATTGGGAAACGAAGGGAAAGGGAGAGGGATTAACCCAGCATTCTACACCATCTGGAATTCAATCCACACCTAGGAAGAAGTGATTTTATCTTCTTGGCAGAAACTGCAACCCGGCCTTACCACGTAAGACAACACCCACCTTTTCGTTTTGATTCTTCAAGCAACATCACCTAATCAACAATGAACTCCACCATTCAACCAATTTTGAACTTACATCAACCAACTCAAGTTTTTTCACCAATCAACTCAAGCTTCCAACAACGAATCCTCTTTCTCCAATCCAGCTTCCGACTTGATGGTGACCACCATTGACCAAGTCACCTCACTCTGCACCTCCATCAACTAGCTTTCCCAGTCCCATCACCTGCATCTTTAACAACTCGCATCTCCACCAAGACCTCTTCAGGATTCATCTTGCATATGGAGGTAATCGAATTTCGTTTCTAATCATAGTTAATGACGAATCCCTAAGGAGTCTTTCCAATCATCCAAAAAAAAATTAAAATTAAAAACACCCTCTTTTGATTTTCGATCTCTCAACAAAATAAATCTCACTTCCGTGTCTGAATGACAACCAATTTTGCACAGAATCTTCTGCTGCTGGCTCTAAATTTACAAATTCTAACCTCCCATTCAGGAAAGTCCTTCAATCAAGGTTCAGGGAGTCTGCGACTCCAGGAAACGCCAGCTTTGGCACTGTAGGGTACACGCCAAGAAGTAGCTGCCACCAATGCGACGACTTCTAACTGTGAATGCAAAAATTCACAGGTAATGGATATTTTTTACCGGCAACAAGAAACATAAATTTGCCCCACCCCCTTCCTCCCAGGAAGGGCTAGCTGAATTTGTTTCTTTTGCCTAAGAAAATATACATTACCTCATCCCTCCCAATATTGAGTCACCTTCTGGACAAATCGAGAGAGAACAAAAGATGCTGAGCTCTCATAGCAAGCTCTTTTAACAGCAGGTTGCGCGCATGCGCACTTGCGTTACCGAGCTGGCTGGATCCAAACAACTTTAAAATTCTAGGATGTAACACAACATAATGGTAACATAATGCAAAAATTCACAGGTAATTTACGTTTTCTTAGGCAAAAGATGCAAATTTCAGCCGGCCCTTCCGGGGGGGGGGGGGGATGATCACAAAGTTATGTTTTTCTCAGCAATGTTTCCTTAGCATTTCCTTGGCCCCTGCAACAATGGTAATCGCTCGTTCGAGGGATCTACTGTTCCGAAAAAATAAAACAAATTTTGACCAGGAGTGGTTAAAGCTCGTTAAACCCTTTAAACCCTTTAAACAAATTTATAACCCAGTTTAGGCTCGTGCTCCCTACAAAAGCAAAAACTAATTTATCGTTGTTGGTTAAAGGGGAAGTGCCGAAGGATAATCTTGGAACAATGCTTAAACAATACCGCTTTAATATAGGCTCCAAGCGTCCTATTGGTACGATGTTGTCTGATGGAGCAGTTACCGAGTTTCTTGTTCGCAAAAGGGGCATTTTGTATTTGAGCAAGAATGTTGTGAAACAAGTAAGAAAGCATGCAGCCAGCATTAAAGACTGGCCTTGTGAGATACAGCAATTTGAGAAAGAAAGGAAAAAAAATTTCCAAAATGGGAATCGAACCCAGGACTCCCCTCTTACTAGCCAGGTGCTCCAACCAATGAGCTATCGGGCGGCCCCTGGCTGTGGGATTCATCCAAGCTTAAAAAGCGACTTACCACCAAATGAAAGTTTGGAGCATAAAGCACCATCGAGCGCTATACAGTTCTCTCTAGCGCTTTCTCGCAACCAGCAGAGGAATGCACAAAGAAATATTTTTCTTTAAATACAACAAACAAGCAACGTTCCTTTTGAATTATTAAGTAAAAATTCGGTACGCCCTCGTGCACCTGAGAGCAAGGTATAAAGGTTGACGATACTAATGTCACTAGATAACGCCACGGAAAAATATAACGAAAATCTCCTGGTGCCATCTAGTGACACTAATATCGTTAATCTGTACAGCTTCTTTCCAGGTGCACGAAGGCGTACCAAATTTTTACTCAATAGTTAGGGAGTCAACGTGGCTTGTTTGTTGCGTTCAAAAGTTTTGCTTTGTGCATTCATTCCTGTGCTTGATGCGAGAGAGAACTACATAGGGCTAGATGCCGCAACGTTAATTTGGTGGCAGCACGCCTTTCATAGCTGTTTAATCTTTCTCAGTGGGCATCTAAGGATCTTGGGAAACTAAAAGATACACAAGTCTGACAAAGAAAGAAAAGAAAACTGCCCCGACAGGGACTCGAACCCAGGTGCTCTATAATAATATAAAAACATTCATCGCAAACGTGGTGGGTTTCTGGAAGGGTGGTGAGCCCCCAACACAGGTCCCAAGTTAGCTGGAGTGGATTTCCGGAAGGGTG